>JACDOX010000053.1:1513227-1609389 GCA_014549065.1 Cardinalis cardinalis | reverse complement strand
CACGCCGCACAACAGCCGCTCGCTGGACGCCGAGCTGGACGAGGACGCCGGGCCGGAGTCCCCCCGGGACAACTTCACCGAGGATTCCGGCGAGTGCTCTTCCTACGCCGACCACCCCATCAAGGTGGAGTGCCCGTCCTTCGCCATCCCCGTGCCGCCGGGTGACGGTGAGTACGCTGCGGGCTCCCGGCGCCGGCTGTCCTCCCCTCACCCCGCGGGCTCTCGCAGCCCGACTGCCGGCGCTTCTCCGCAGCTAGAGCGCTTCTGTGTGGGTTTTTCCTTGTCCTGCTATCTCCTGCCCCGTCCTTGGCGCTCCGAAATCCGCCCGTGCTTCCCCCCGCTCTTGCACCTTGCGCGTCCCCGTGAACTGGAGAGCGGGCTGCTGCCGGTGCTGCAAGTGCTGCATGCCGTGGAGGGGGAGATGGTGCAGACAGGGACCCCAGTGAGTTTTTGTCGCTATTTGTCAGTGGGAAACCCATGGAAAACTAGCGCAGAGGTTATCGAGACAAAGTGTCAGGTAGCATTGTACAAGAAAATAAGCGTCCTTCTCGCTGGACTGTTTTCCTATTCCCTGCAGACTGAGTGCAATTTTGCTAATCGGTATTAAAACGATGATGACGATAATACCTGAAAAATCTCCTTATTGTTGCAGCTGGGCCAGAAAGCTACAGGAGAGCTTTTACATAATAAATTGCACGGGTTGTTTCAGAAGCACTRTTTCTAACTTTACCGGGCTTGTGGACAGAAACAGCACTTTGATAAAGCCTGTCCTTTCCCTGTGCGTTCTTTACCCCCCACGTTTGTATTGTGGAGCAGTGGGGGAAATGTTGCTTGTTTGTTTTCAATCTAGATTAATGCTGAGTTTTTAATACAAACATGAACCTGTCTTCAGAAGTTGACGTGACTTAAGAATCAGCCAATTGGTTGACGTTTAAGCAACCTTCTTTTTACATTTAAACCCCATCAAAGAGTTGTTTACACTAATGTTCTTTTGAAATGCAAATCTAGAATGCCAACAGACTGAAACTCAATTTAGATTAATGTAATTATCTGCAATAGACAAATGAGGCTATACTATTTAATAACCTTCACTTAAACCTTTTTAGAAGATGAAAAAGACTCCCATTGTTGAAGTTTAGTACTACAACAATTAAAAAATGGCTCTGTGATTTCTCTGTTACCCTTGCAACTTGGTAGAAGTTTGTGGATTTGCTTTGGTACTCTGAAAGAAGTACTATTTATGTCACATAAGTACAGCTTGCATTGAGAAAGTGTAACCTACTGCTTTGTGAGACATTAAGTCACATCTTGTAGGGAGATTTTTTGCTGCTTTTCTCTTTAGAAAATTATTTCCYATCAGAAAAATAATAGATTCTTTCCTTGCTTTAGGCTTTAAAGAAGTCAGTGCTCCAACTATTACCCCACCTCTCAGTCAGCCCAAAAGATCAAAAAAACGCCATCCCAATTTGACATTGGATAAAATGATGGAAAAATTCCTGCAGCAGAGCATGGATACAGATGAGAAATTTTACAGATTCGAAGAGCAGAGGCTCAAAATTGAGGACAAGCGTCGGGAAGCTGAGCATGCTCGAGAACTCCAGATGTTACAGATGTTGGGACAGATGTTGGCTGGAATTTCTTCTTCRGTATCACAGAGGTCACAATCTATACCAACAAGTCCACCTCGGAGAGCGAACCATCGTTCATATGCGGATAACTTTAATTATAATGCTATGACAGCAACACTTTCTCCACCGATAGGTACTTCCTTCTACAGCATAAATAAAAGCTAGGGTACTTTTTAAAACTTCTGTGTGAAAGCACTGGTAGTAAGCAGCTTYTGAAAATAAAAGCTAATTGGAATTATTTAATACTGTGGTGAAGGTGTTTGTCTGATGTCAAATGAAATTAAATCATTATTTGTACCATKGTACTGATTATTTAATACAGGTACATTAGTTATAACAAATTTTCATGAGCAAAATTGTACCTTTGGAACCCTGTAAACCTTGGGAACTTCTTTCCACATTCATGTCTCTGTACAGTGAGGTAAGGAGGAGTTATATATGTAAAAAGCAGGTAGGAGAGTTACTGAAAGCAGTCTGGAAACATTAGTTACTCTGTAGCAGAAATATTGCTGCTGTTCTGCTTGAAGTTACCAAGCATAACCCACTATATGAAGTTAAGGCTGTGCATGTGTTTTTTCATGGCTGGGAAAAGAGTGGAGTTTTTCCTATGGTGAAGTAAGTCAGACGTTAAGATCTAGCTTCTTTAAAATAAATATCTTTGCAACAAAATTCTGAATCTTATAAGTTAAATATTGTATTCTTGTAGTAGGTGTAATAGAAGATRAAAATACTTGCTTATGGTTTTTTTTTCTACACCAGCTCTATAAATTCTATGGGCGTCTGAACTTACTTTAAAGAAAAAGGCAAAGCAGTACCTCAAGAATTGATATTTATGAACAAACTTCCTTCTGTACTTCRTGTGTGGGCCAGAAGCTGGTGGTAGCAATCATTGACAAACTTCTTGGGATCTGTGTGCCTGTGGCATTTRTCTTCATCATGGTCTCTTTGTACGTGGAGGTAGACTGCGTGGGCAGGAGGAAATCAGGGATATCAGGAAGTAGAGTTAGACTGGGGCTTAGTGACTGTAGCCTGCCATGTGGAAATGCAAAAACTCTTATTCTGTTCTAATTCTGATTTTCACACTGCTTGACAGGAAAAAAGTGTAGTTTGAAAAGAGGAAAAAAAAAGGGAGCAGCCAGCATCAGTGCTGAATAATAATCTGGCATGCCAGATCCTAAGGGGCATTCCCTGAGTCCTGAGAGGTCCTTTCAGTTGTGTGTTAGTTATTGCTTCCCTGTAAAGTGCATGGCAGGCTTGGTGGTTAGCCTGTTGAGGGTTTAGGCTGGCAGATCTGCTTGTGTTCCTTGAGTGGATAGCTGGTGTGTAGAATTTCCTGGTGGCAGCAGACTTTTGCAGATAATTTATGGGATATGAATAGATACAGTGTTTCAAATGTTCTCACTTTTAAAATTAAGGAAMACTGGTGTGCTGTAGAAAATCCCATAGGAAATTATTGAAGATTCTAGACTGGGGTGAAGGTACCTACAAGGCCTTACCATTACTTCTGAAATTTTTTTCCTGGAAAGCTGAATTATGTGTAGCAATCTGAAACTAAGGTTCAGTTTTTCTTGTTGGATTTCATCATATAGGTGTACAGGCRTATTGCGCTATGCAAAAATGCATTTTATTTGTTTAACTGTAGCAAGAGCAATTTGAGATTCTAATCTTCTAATTGGCAAGGGTGTAAAAAAGTATTTATGCTAAAATGTGAGCATAATSCTTCAGGCAACACATCTTTTAAGGAATTAAGATTTAATTTGTTAAGAGCTGAATATGCCATAGTGATTCTGTAGGTAGAGTAGGGCTATATTAAGAATGGCTTTTTGCATAATTCTCTGCTTTCTCTCCATTTATTATGTAGTAATTTTGTATTCACACATGAACAAGAACCAGCAGCAAATAAACACGAGGCCTTCTTAGCAACACTTCAGTTTAAGGGTTCCAAGCTACATAATATTCTTGTGTGATTGAAAACCAGCAAATATGTGAAGTGTGATTTAAAGAAAATAATCTGCCCTGTTTTCAGAGGAGATGAGGATTTTATTCTCCTCTGGGTCACTGCGATGTTATTTTGGCCGTAATCCAAAACRGGTTGTGGGTTTTTTCTTTTATTTTTATTCCTTTCTTTTTTTACCCCCCCCTTTTTTATTATTTCTCAGTAAGACTAGGAAGACTGTATTCAAAAGCAAAAGATCAGCCAAGAGTATTTATCATTATTGAAGACTAAATCATACTATTACTGAAGATTAGCATGTTTGGTTTAGATTCTGTGATTCTGTGAAAGAAAGAGAAGGAGATGTATTTTGCTGATAGCACACAGATTTTGAATTTTCTTGTTTATTAGATTTTTTCCCCTTATTATGCCCAGTACTTCTGGAACAGAAATTTTCTTTTTTTTTTTTTTTCCGTCTTTTTTCCTCCCCTCTGTATTTCGGAGTTGGGGTTTGGGTTATTGAGTTGTGTACAGCTGAAAATAAGGAATATAATGGGAGTTATTTTCTACATAATTATGTTACACATGTGTAGCAGTTCCTTGAAAGCTTTTTAGAAGATCTGTACAAAAGAAAGTAAGCATGGCTATGGTCTAGGACACTGGTATTAGCATTCAAATAAGCCACTCTTCTGAGCAAAATTTTACAGGTAATGAGGAGCTTTTAAGAACTTGCTCTTTTAGTGTATTTGCTGCACTTTATAGTTAACTCATTGTTGATAGAAGAAGTGATCTTCACATTTTCCCCATGTTAGGTAAATGTTTTGATTCTTTCTAATTGTAATTGTTGAAGTAACTTTTTCTTCTAAATTTTTGTAGCCTTTGGAAAGAGCAATTTGATACATAGCTTATGGAGTGTGCAGTTGTTTTAGTATGTGGCTTGACGTGTAGCTTTGCATCAGAGATCTGGAGATGTATTATAGCTAAAAATGATCTTTGTGTGGTATTTGTGATGTTTGCATCTAGTGTGTTGGATTATAGTTTTGCAGAAAGACTTTCACTATGCTTTGTAACCGCCTACCAAAATAACAAAGCAGTGAGATAGGCCCTGATTCTGCTAAGAGGTGGAAGTCTTTTAAGGGGAAGCGAAATATAAGGTAGGGTGTACATTTAAAATTTGGTTTCAGTTGCTTTGTGCTTGCTCCGTGGATGTGTTTAGCCCTTACTAAGTGTTCCTATTTCAGTCAAGCTTAATTATGGAACTGATTTCAGGCTGAACTAAGAAGGTATTTCTAGTTACAAAATGTTCACATAACTATTCTGGGTTGTTGCTTCTTTCTGTACCTGACCCCTAAATTAGAACTGTGAACAGTCAGTGAGAATAGTCTCTTCATCAGACCCTGAGTGCATTTTTATAGTCATCACCTTCCCTAGTTACTCASTGTTCTAAAGGCCTTTAAGTGACAAAGCCTTTGGATTTTAGAAGTATGTCACTTTGTGTATCTTTGTGTGATTTTATTAGTGTACATGAGTGCTTAAAAGAAATGCTTGKCAGTAGTTTAAAGAAGAACGTTCTTTGAAGTAACACTTATTTTCTTCTTTTCAGTTATAGAGAGGTCTTTTTCACTGCACAGAACACACACTCTGAAGGATATGGAGAATATTTTTCAGCTGGTGCGCAATGTTATCCCTCCTCTCACAGGGAAAAAGCATAAAGGTCAAGATGGTCGTATAGGCATTGTTGGAGGATGTCGAGAGTAAGTTAAATAGAAATTTGATTTTTGCTTCTGATAAAGCTTCAGGATTTCATAACTGCTTGGAGAAGCCATTCAAACTCACCTTGCACTTAAACCACAGTTTTCCAGAGAGCTTTAGGACTCCATCATCATGACCATTTGTACTTAGGAAAGAACATGGTACCTTGCAGATGTGTTGCAAAGTTTTTATACTGAATGTTATGGGAACTTAAAATGCTGTTTGTGTCTACCTTCTCTGTTTTTTGGCCACCAAAAGCTGTTAGTCTTTTCCCATTGCATGGTGAAGTTTTAGAATAAATAGAGTTAAGACAGTGGCACATCTGATTTTTTGCYTTCTTGGGAACTGTGTCTCTTTATTATGCTATGTTTTCTTGTGGGCTTTTTATTTTGATAAATATTGGTGTTTAGTAGATTCTGTCAATAMCTTGCTTTATGTACTGGAGTAATGGAAATACCCTATTTCAGGGGAGAAAAGATGTACTGCATAAATCAGTTAAATGCTGTACTGACCTAGAAACAATATTGGCCACAATACTTTGAATAAGCCACTACACCTTCCTTCTTTTCATTTTGTCCTTTTGAAAGAGAGATGACATCTTTCTCCTGTAAGAGAGATCTACTGTTGTACATCTGCTGTTAATAAACATTCCATAAAGAGCAAAAAGGTGCTGTCTTGTAGCTGGGTCAAATACCCAGGAGTTAGAAGGTAATGGTCGYGGGTTCTTACCTCTTGGTTGAAGTAAGCACTTTTGGAGGGTGATTGTGTTCATATCTCTCTCTTCAGTCTTATAAAAAGAGAATTTAGGGCAACTGGAATMACAGTTCAGGCACTTTAGTTAAGCATCTAAAGCCAGATAGGATTGATCCAGGTCAGAGATCCCATATTTAGCTTGCAAACAGTTTTTGGCTCTTGTTTTGTTTGTCTCTGAAGTTTTACCTCTGTTACTTGGGAAAATTTTGCTGGTTTATGGCATGATCTGTGTAAATATTTCTATGAAAGATCATTATKTAATCTCATTACTGTGGTTCCTAACCTAAGTTTTATTTCATTTTAGATACACTGGAGCACCATATTTTGCTGCAATTACAGCCCTCAAAGTGGTACGTGTTCTTCTGYGCAAGTCCAAAATGAACTTTTCATAATTTCAGTTGCCTAGGTGTCTTTTTAAAAATAGCATTCATTCTGTAATGCGCATGAACTTTGAGCTCTAGAAGGTCTTCTCTTAAGCAAAGAAAATCCTTAGTTCAGAATTTGTAGAAATACTTTGTAAATGTGTCATTTACTGTGTTTCAATCACCATGTTTCCTTTCTCTGTATAAGGTGAACTTAGAAATATTTCCAAAATTTGACAATTTCAGGACTTCRATAGGAAATTTCAAGACTTGATGAAATATTTTTTCCAAAAGTGAACAATAAAAAACTTTAGATTATTGTTTAGAGTTATGTTTTTGTGCTATAGTGAGTTCTTTGGAAATTTTTTCTGGACCTGATAACTGTATTGAATGAAATAACTTTCTTTCAAAATTTAAAACTTTAGTAAAATTTTTATATGTGGTAAGTTTAAAGATTGTGGGTGGAATTCCATGTAATTTCTAATAGCACATTTTATTTGCATTCTAATCTTCAGCAGAAGTACTTTCTAAGATTTTTTTTTGCTAGAAGCATGAAGTTCCTTATTTTATTGACACATTAAATGGCTAAACAGACTACATAAATACGGGGTGATTGTTTAAATGTAAACAAGTCATGCTTACATAATACATCTGATTTTCAGAATGCTATATATAGTGTGTCAGTGCTTTCAGCTCATTGTGTCTGTTCTTCTTTTTGAAGATTTCTCTCAATAGGTAGGTAACCATCCGAGATATTYCTAGCCACTTCTTCTCTCAGGATGCAAACCCTCAAAGATTTGAAACTGAAGTGATGTTATTTAACTATGTTAYTATAAAATCACAAGGCCACTCAGCTTTCTGTCCACTATGTGCAAGTCCAGTGGCAATACCAGGAGGTTCCATACTGAAGTCACTTCATTTCAGACCATTATACCTGCACATAAACAGTCAGAGTAGCTTGAAATGTTCAATGTATAGTGGTAAAGCAGAGAAGACACTTCCTTGATACTGGGAAATTTCAGTATGCACGACCAATACAAGATCACTGTTGAGATTTCTGTTTTCAGTCATCCTATTAATGAGAAACAGGAAAAAAATTATATTGGAAGTTAGATACAAAAAAACCAGAACATTTCATACTAGTCTATTCCAAAATAGAAGAAACATAAYACAATTTGTTTAAACTATCGAGAAGAAAGAATTCAGTTCAATTATTCGTTTGGAATGATAAAGTTATTAGTATAAGTATAAATTTGTCAATACTGTTTGCAAATTTTCTTTTTTAGGGTGCAGATTTATCCCATGTGTTTTGTACCAAAGATGCAGCAACGGTAATCAAATCATATAGTCCAGAGCTGATTGTTCATCCAGTTCTGTAAGTGACTTATAGTTTGTTTAAATGAGCTAGTCAGGCTTACTGTTTTTAATATTTGTCTGATAATTGATTAGGTTGTGTTATTTATTTTGCTGAGTTACTGGATGGATGAGCTGGAGATCACAAAAACTCCAGGCTTTGTCCTTTCATTATGACCAGTTGAGTATTTGATATGGGACAGTCAGCTGTGAATTTCTTTTCGTGACTGTCAAAGTACAGGTTTTAAAAAGCAGAGGTCTTTCTTCCTGCTTCTCTCTGACCTGTTCTGTGGTTGTAATGCATTTAGCAGTGAGCAGCAGCAAGATCCAGAGCTAAAAATTACTACAAGTCAGCATTTTGCAATCTACATTTGAAAGGCAAATGGAGTGTGTTCTCTTGCTTCTTCAGTATTAATAGTAGTGTGTCTGTTTTCCTCTCACTACTGTGTATGTAGACACCTAGGTGAAATTACAAGGCAAGAGAGATGCTAATTCTCCTTTTTCTTCATGAGTATGTTGCTTAAAATACACACCTGTTCTTGTGAATAAGTAGACGTTCCAAAATTATATAAAATAAGGGTTTAATTAACAAGAAGAGGAAAAGTTTAATAAGTGACTGTCCTCTAATTGGGAAAATCAGTGTCTATGTTTGTGTGCTTCTCCGAATTTTTGTTCCGAAGTATGTTACTGATTGATGAACTTTCACAGGATAAATTTGTTTCAATTAGGTGTTATGATTGTTTGCAATGAGCAGTGCAAATTGGAATTAAGATGTGTGCCTTAAGTATATGCCTGTGAGCTTAGCTGACACCACTGTGTGTCAAAGTCTGTTGGTGTATATAGCAAAGCTGTGATGGGGGTAGGAAAAGCATGATTTAAAAACATGTTTGTCAGATATTGCTGTCAGGAAGGATTTATGACAGTAGGAATATTTTGGTGTCTGACAAAAAGAATGTGGTCTTCCTTATGGGGATGTCTGCGTTGGAAGTTGTAAGTTTATTGCATTCTGAAGGTGGGCTTCATTCCTGTCGGTAGACACAGAGGTGCTTAGAAGGAAGGCAGCTAAACAGGGTTGTGTTTTGTTGCTGCTTTTTCCCCCCACTCCCCAAAGGTAGAAGAAACCCATAACTTTATGGATTTCAGACAAAATAAAAATGATGTTTGAAAGCAAGGGAGAGATGGGTAGGGTTTTTACCAGTATGACTGTTTATCTCTTCAGTCTAAAAAACATCTCTTCTGTTGATGTTCTATCTGATATCATATGATAGTAAATGCAATGGAGAGGCCTAATGGCAATATTAACATTTAACTTGGGGTGTCTGGATGTGTTTCACTTGAGGTACAGCAGATGATCATCTGCTGGTGATGAGTTGACCTTGCCTTGGGAAAAGCTTGGTTTGTGTATGCAGTGGTTCTTGATGTCTGGTAATGGAAAATGTTAATAGGAGAAATAGAAGCAGCACAGAAGAAAAGTGAGCTGAAAATAGGGTTAACAGTAAACTTTGTGTTCATGAAGGACCAGATCAGGCCTGCTAAGTAAGAGTGATATTTTTTATACACAGATTCTCAGTGTCTTCTGTGGAATTCAGATTTCAGTGATTCAAAGATCAGTGAAAACTCTGATCTTTCTACCTGCCAAGAGAACTTTTGATTTTGAACTTCTGCTCTGTCTATGAGTTCCTTCAGACATACACAGTATAGTTAATCTACAGATTTTCATATCCATATATCTTTTAAGTGTATGACTCAGTATTTAATACTTTTATTAAAACTCTGATTAATTTCACACAGACAGCTGGGCTAATTGCATGATGCAGGGGATCTGTAAATATTGACATTCAAAACGAAAAAAAAATGCTAATATCKGAGTGTTCAGATTTTATTTATTAAATTTTCTCATATTTTTATCTCTTCTGCTTCATTCTCAAACCAGGACTGAGGGAAAGAGAAAAGAGTCTTTTCTGGCTAGAAAGGAAAAAATCTTGATTGACTCTACTGAGCCCAGGTTTTATTGAAATTTACACTAACAGCCTATTTTTCTTGTAAGGTGCTTTGTGTTCAGTGTCACACTGTTCATATGATCCTTTATAGGTGGTGGGGCCGTTTGCGTTGCGCAGGCACGGCTGGCTGCTCCTGACTCAGAGCCTGATCCCTTAAACAGCCTTTRTGCTTCCTCCCGGCCGCGCTTCACGCATGGAGGAACCTCCGGGTAAAACCCACCAGCAGCTATGCCATTGTTTTCTTTTGTGGCTCTCCTTAAAACTCTGCTTTGTTATGATTTCTCCATGACCCTTCAGAGTAACTAGGTGGCTGTTGTGCCACTCTCTTATTATGCTAATCATAATTATGGCCCTGTGTGCTCAACTCCCTGTTTGAGCAGCTTGGCACTTCGCCAGGGTTCAGCTGCCATTTTGTACTGCTGGGAGTCTGACATTTTATCATCTTAGCTGCCACTGCTTTCTSTACTGCCTTCACCTCACAGGGGATCACCTCAAGGGAAAAAAATGCTCTTTTCTTGCGCTTTCTGGATGCTTGGGCTCTTCTGACTCATTAGAGCTGCTGTTGTGGATCTTTGCCAGTACGACTGGTGAAGGCATGAGAGASTTAGAAGTTGGACTGGGGCGTTTCAGGTCTTTGGCGACTGTCTGTCACTTGAAGGATGCAGAGAATGTTATGTGAGAATGATTGAGCAGGATTGCAGAAGGAGGGTTATGAAAATGAACATCCATCTTGCAGCATTGCCAGGGCAATTCCACATGATCTCAGATGAAGTCCATCCCAGGAATCCTTTTGGTGTGACATTCCACGTTGGGGACACCCATAGTGCCGCTTTCTGTGGTTTTTGTTTCTTGACTTCATTCTCTGTAAGTGAATATGAGAACTGGCACTACATGTGACAGCCTGGGATCTGGAAAAATGAAGCTTCAGCACCTGGCTCTGTGTCCTCRCTACCTGAGCAGATGATAAAAGCAGGGTGTGTAGGTGCTGTGAATAGTCAGTATTATCAATAGTAACTTTTCCTTTTTATTCAGGAATTCTATCAAATGCGTTATAGCCCTTTTCACAAGGACCTGGTATTGTTCAAAAATTGACCAGCTAACAAGTTCAATGTTGTTGATGTTTGACTTTTTGCTTTCCTGTGGAGCAGCAAAAAATGTATATTGCACAAGTTGAGGTCTTTGGAATAGTGGAATATACCCAGTCTTGGTGACATCGGCTCTCTTTGGTCTTGTCACTGCTACCCCAGGTTTGTGCTGCACTTTCCTGTTCTGTCAGCTAATGTACTCCTCCTACAAATACTGGCAAGATAAAACCTAGCTTTGGCATTTTATTAAGTTTTATTGCAGGTGTTCTCTGTGTGGATTTTTGCTGTAGGTGTGTGCACACTTCCTTCATGCCTTTCTAGAGAAGMGTTTTCAGCAGCTTTTTCATATATTTACCAGGTTAGTGGCCTGGCTCAGATCAGGTTGAATAGACTTCTTGGATACCTGTGTTGAGTTAGCTTATCCTGTCCTGGTAGGCAAATGATCACAGAGCTAAATGAGCTGTAGGAACACAGGTGGTTGTATGTTAAGAGAGGAGAGAATAAATCTATTGTGCTATTTTCTCCTTTTGCAGGGACTTTTCATAATTGTACAGAGATTTTCTCTGTAGCCCAGAAAAGGGCCAGCTACTGCTGAGTAGGGGGGCTCCCTTGTAAGCTGGTTATCAGACAGTTTGTAAAGTCAACCATCAATATRCTCGTTGATCTCCAGGGTTTTATCAGAGAAGTAGAATGAGGTCATTAATTTCTTGTGGTGCCAAAGAAGTGATGTAATTCTACATTATCCACCAAAAAAGCCACCCTTGAACAAGGCATGGATTTAGAGCTAAAACCTTCCTCTTAGTTGGTTGTATCTCTGGGTTTGTGTGGACTTGGAAAGATTGTCAAAGTTACTTGAAGTCTTACAGTTAATTGCAGAGTTCAGGCTTTGGGTTGCGTTTTGGAAAAGATTATTGTTTTGAGTTTGAAATAAGAATAATTGGGAAGAAAATACTCCTGAGGCTGGACTGTTTGTTGAGGCCAGTTACTTTTAATGAAGAAACTCAATGAAGATCAGGGTTTCTGGAACATATTTCACCTAGTTTTGTTGAATTTTGTCTGTTTTGAGCATTTGAAAAAAWTCATGGAAGTGAATCACGGGTAGTTGAGGCCCTGATAAGTTACTTGAGCACTCTGAACCAGTGCCAAATCTCTTATAGAAGGCCCAGCAATAATCTTAATATTTTTGGTCTCCTGTAAATTATTTTGCAGAGAGGAGATGCAAAAGCATTGATGCGTTGTGGGAGGATGGTCATACCTTTTAGTTGTGTTAGCTAAGGATAGCTATTAAACACTACTTTGGTGTAATGCTGGCACTAACCTCACTTTTGGATCAGCTCCTGGAAGAAGTGCAGAGTTGTTGTCACCAGGGAAAGTCAGGGAGTAAACAGAGATCCCTCCAAAAATCAAAAAATGTCTCACAAGTGACTTGACTGCTGGGTCCCTATTACACCTGCAGAGAAGATGAAGGAAGATATAAATTTTGTGATCTTTCTTCCAAAGCCTCATCGAGACATCAGCCTGGCTAGGAATCACATGAGAAAGTCCAAGTTTTTTTCTTAAGTTCTTTGGGGGAGATAAAGGTCAGTTTGTATGGGCAGACTTAGAGAATTTATATATTTAAACTCGTTCTGTCATGCAATGCTGTGGCCAAAACTTGCTTATGGACCTGTTTGCTGTGTCCAGCTTCCTTGGCAAAAAACTGCTTCTTCTTTGCTGTGTGTTGCAGAGAGAATAAAAGCAGGGAGGTGTATTCACCCTGTGCTACAGTCCCTTTCCTTCCTGTTGTTGGAGGTCCCATATGTGATTCCAGCAGAGGTTTTGTCACCTCCTCAAAGTGTGAGAAGCAGCCAGAGATTTTTAGCGTTGCTGCAGGGAGTGCTGGTGTCCTTGCTGCTTTCTGATATGTCAGAAAGAGATGTGCTCCAGTTAGATCTGGCCAAATTTATCTTCCTGAATGCTTGCCTTACTGCTGTGATTTGAAACCAGGATCACATTTCTTTGGTGTTCAGTCTTTCTTGAGTTTGAGTGAAGGCAGGCATCTCTGGGGTTTGTTTTTGAAGGTTTTAGGATCTCACTTTTTTTTTTTCCCAGATGACAATAAACAAAGCAGATATTTAGGCTGAGACCTGTCCTCATGTGTTCACAGCTGACTGGAAGTACTCCAGCCTTCTGGGCATTCAGCTGTTATCTGTGCCTTAGGGGTTGAATGCAAGAGCTACCAATATGATAAAAGCTACTGGTTTTAGCATTAAAAAAAAAAAAAAGCATTATTTTTTCTAGGGACATTTTAAATGTATTCCTTTCTGAGGCAAATTACATTGTCATCTTCAATCTATGGCTTTTAAAGTCACAAGTTTGGTTGATTGCTGTCCATTTGAAAAATATCAGCCAGATTGTATTTATCAATTCAGTTCACGGGAAATATAATGGGTCAAGACCACTTTAATGAACTCTGAAAACAGGAGGTCAAGGCATTTGGTTATCATTGTGCTTTTGGAGAGGATTGTCATAATACACACTGGTGATGTGGTTGGGATCAAAGCAGACTACAACTGCTTTAAGTATTTGTATCTATCCAAGTGCAGGTCATAAACTGATTGTGTGGGTAGCTGTGGTATCTTTACAAGGCTAGATGAGGTTAACCTTCAGCGCTGTAGTCATGTCTGGGTGAGAAATCTCAGAAAACAGAGTCAGCAACAGCTTCTTCTCCTTTGRGGTTCTCTCACAGGATGCAGGAGGCTCTGCTCTGCTTAAGAGAGGTGATCCCATTTGTGTAGTGCATTTGGGTTCGTTGTTAGAGAGGCTGTTGTTAGCTCCAGTGCCWCTAGTGTGTGACCACCCAAGTCCTAATGTAGCAGAACATCTGATACCCAAGTGAGAGTCTGTGAGAGCAGCTATGGAAAACACTTTCAGTCGTTGTCAATATGGCATTTTTTTCCTAAATGTTCACCTCAATAGGTCATTCACAATTTTACTACCTTGAAGATAGAATAGGGAGAAAGTAAAAGCTCTGGTATCTGCRTGTTAAGAGCAGTCCCTTCCTATGAACTCTTGACACCCCTGCTTCTCCTGGATAATGGGCTCCTGTTCTTCCWGCTGCTAATAGAAACTTACCAGGTTCACTTCTGGTGTCTACATTAACTTACTCAATGTCTGGAAAAGAAGATTTGATTTGAATAGAATTCAATCCCTCTCTCATTAAGGTCTTTATTTCTCTTTCATTTTCTTCCCTGTTATTTAATCAAATTGTAGCTGGAAAATATGTATTGTATATCCAGTGTTTACAGATTGTACACAATTTAAAGATTTAAACAGCCTGTTTAGGTGAAAATGACCCTTTTGTCTTCCAAACTTTGGGGGGGGTGGTGCATTTTAATATGCTAATCCTAATTTAATACCTGTAYCTCTTTTTGTTCTCTAATTGCATCCAGACAGCTTCATGCCAGCATGTTGTCTCTGCAATTGGCTCTACCTGACTGAGGTGCTTGGTGGGAGACACAAGACTTGATAATAGGCTCARTGAGCTTCTGTAGAAGAAGCTATTATTTCCAGTTCTGTTCATGGGACTGAAAGAGGCTGCCTGAAGCCCTTGGGCTTCTGGAAATTTCTACAAGAAAGCTGATTTAAACGTTGGCGAATACAGCTACTCTGTGAGAGTATTATAGAGGAGAGTAGTAGTTATTAGAGAGTATTATATCAGATAATTAGTTTAATTTTATGCTGAACATTTTTTTGCATTATTTGGGTTTGCTTTTGATTTCTTTGACCCATCCTTTCCAGGATAATTTCAYTCCCTATCTTATTTTCCCAATGAAAACCTCACTCAAGGTTTACCACAATTGGTAACAATTAGTTTTCTGAGAGAATTACTTCAGTTCTAGAGCTACACATTGTGTCYCATCTTTGGCTCTTTTGATATGTTGTATTACATGAAAGTTCCAAGTGTCAGCAGATCTAACAGTTGATTCACATTAATTGTAATTACCTGCAGTGTTTGGACAAATAAAACTGAAACTCTTTCATCCTCAGATCAGAAAGTTTTCCCCATCTTTGAAGATAAGTCTGTAGGTTTGCTATGAAACTTTCCCCTTAGTGTGGCTTTGTCTGAGTTTGCATAAACAGACTTGTGCAGTGTACATTTTAATGCATTTGGMATTGCCTCAGTCATACCAAGTGTGTACAGATAACAAGCAGAATTTGAATAATGTCCTCTCCAGTGAGGAGCCATACAGTCAATCGGGTGACAGCAGTCTTGCTTTTGTCCCCTGTTCTTCTCTAGCAGGAGGTCCCACTGATTGGCATTTTCTGGTGTCCAAACCACATCTCTGATTGCTAAGGCGGTACCAGCTCTGCCTAAGACCCMTGTGAAGAGCTGCAGTCCTGCTGCCTCCTGTTTGTGCTGTCATTCATGCTTATCTACTATTTCTGTAGCTCCTGGTTATACCCTTGCTGACTTTGCTTCACATTTTCTTGTTTCTCTGTTAAAYTTGACAAGGCTGCACCTTATCTCTTGTTCCTTTCCCTCCTCCAGAAAGCATTGACAGAAGCTGTCATTCATCCTGAAYGGGGAAAGCTGCTGTGTTTAGAGCTTTCTATGATTATTTAAAGCTGTTGCTTGGTGGCTTTTGATCATTTGTTAAAAGCCAGTCTTTGAATAAAATGCAGCATAGAACAAAATTTTATTTCTTCAGAGGGTTGGGGATGGGARTGGTGTTTCAGGTCCTAGCTGTCAAGTGTCCCCCGCTCTGGGCAGTGACCAACCTAGAGCAGGCTTTCAAGCAGATGGCACCTACCAGATACCTGTTATAAACAGCTCTAGAAGGTGCTTAGGAACTGTGGGTGATATTAGGGCGGTAACCACCATCTCTGGTGTTTGTTGGGGATTTCTTCGTTTTTTTTTAATGTTGTGAGTTCTTGTTTGTTTGTCTGTTTTTGGAAAGATTATTACATCAAGCTTTCCCTAAGATGAAGATCTACAGAACTGTGTTTTAGGACAACTTTCTTTGTGCCATACTGAAATATAGAAGAGTTCTGAAGATAAGTTAAGCTTATAAAAGCTTAACTTACTTCTTTTTCTTTATTAGCTCTTCCCCTCAAAGCTGCCCCCAATGGCTTCTCCCAGTCTGTACTYATACTAGAATTGGCCCAATCCAGGTGCAGCACCTTGCACTCCTTGAACTTCATAAGGTTAATGATGCAAAAGTTACCTAAAGCCACTAATAATTTATAAAGTAAATTTGTCCTCACCATTTTAGAGACTCAGTGATGTTTAATTTGAAGAATCCTTGTCTRTTTTTCCATGGAAAGTAGTTTTCTYGGTACATKCTGGAAGCAGAGAAAAGAGGAGAAAGATAAAGATGCAAGATGCTGAGCACCATACCTTGCTCCTGTCTACCCAGCAGCTTCAGGGACAGCAGATGATAAAGGTGTTGTGTCTGCCTTCCCAAGAGRTCATCAGTCATCTCAGCCTCTCCTTAACAGCCAAGGAAAGCTGATCAGACCCCATCTCTGGTGTCCTTTTCCCTCATGTGCCTCCATGTAACCCCCTCTGTCTGCTTGATCTGACTAAGGGACAATTTGTGAAGTTGATCCTGTGATTGCTGACATTAGCTTTAGACTCTTCCTTACCTACACAGCYTCACAGATATGACAGAAATTACAGAAGCTCCTTCAGTTTTTCTTATTAGTTATTCTGTTGTTATTTATGTGTTCACCCTGTGATAGTTCTTTATTGTGTGCAGTCAGAGGTTTATTGGTTGCATTGCAGACTAGCTAAGGTTTTGGGGAAGTGTTTGGGAGTTGCTTAGTTGCTTGATTGAACAACAGTGAGTTGTCATAATCTAGATTTTCATCAGAATGGCATCTGATAACATGTCACGTAACACCTAGTGATTAGCTGAAAGTAGCTGTTGAAGATCTGTTCATTCCCCATTTATTCCCTGATGTGCTTTGTCACTAGAATCTTTTTTTGCACACATCTGCACAATGATACTGTAGTTTACTCTCCATGTTTACAGGTGTTACTGCTAGGATTCAGCTTCCCAGTTATTCCTATTGTGTTTGTTCATGGTGAAGAGTTTGTATTTTTGTATAATGGGAAAGCCAGACTAGTTCTCAAAGTCTTGCCCTATCACCTTCCAAAACAACTTGCTTTATTTTGGAAAATCCCAGATTTTTATTTAATCAAAGTCTCTCTTAAAGGTTTTTACCCTCTTCTCCGAAATGGAAATACTGTTTTCTCCTGACCTTAAGAGATTTTCTTGCTCCTCTCTATATTATTACTAGCTTGGTGCTTTAGAGTGGGGGTATTGCATTTGTGTCTTTTGGAAAAAAATCAAGTTGGATATCATATGGCTCTGCACCTCTAAAGGCAATAGTGATTCTTGCTTACTTGATTAATTTCTGTCAAAGCTTGAAGATCACAACTCTTTTSATCAAGGGGAAGTCTTCTTCATACCTTGAATCTTTCTAGAGAGATGTTGGTTTTTTTTTTTTAGATACAGTGCTAATTTCAGTTAGCTCAGTGTCTTGGACAGTGGAGGTGATAAGTAAAAGGAGATGTTTGAGATCAGGTTAGTAACCAGGCAGAGAAATTGGCATGACGTGGCAAAGGAGGTTCACTCTGTTCTGTGTGTGAGCGTAGTGCACTSTGAGCAGCTGAGGACCTGACATGGCATTCTGTCCTGGTGCCTCCAAAATAGCTTTTTCCAAAGACATTTTTGTCTGATTTTGATCCACAGGCAAACAAGAACATGCATTGACTTTTTCTGTAATGATAAACTAAATACTGCCAAGAAATATTTATTCCTCAGTACCCATGCAAAATTATCTGTACAGGCAAATTATCCAAATGRTCCTTAGCAAGGATTTTGACCCATGCCAGCTAGTCTCTCCCAGCCACTTTTTCCACTGATGAGGAATTACCAYGGTCCAGGAACTGTGCCTGACAGGCAGGTTGAGCTTTGTTTTTGAGCTGAGAGTGCAGAGGTCATCTGATCTCAGAGTCAGAGAGCTTTTCTGGGTGTGTTCAAACATCGTGTGTAGACTGTAGCTGGTAAGAGCTAGAGGAATTCTGCCTTTATGCTAAATCCCATGGTCAGGAACATTCAAGGTTTACCCCTGCCTGAAGAAAGATGCTTATTGATCATTTGTACCCTATCAGCTTTAAAATGCTGCTGGTTTGRTGTGCATGTGTGGACATAAACTGTAGATAACGCAACAGCCCTTCCACTTCCAGAGCAGCTGTAGGAGCAGGATATTGCTGCGGTGTCTGTAGCTGTGTAGCACAGCTATTGTGAACATCCAGKGTCCTGAAATGAAGCTGGCATGGTGCTGTTGTGAGACAGTATTTTTCTGCTTTCTTGGTGAAGATGTAAAATCCATCAGTTATTTACAGCATGGTTTTATATCTGATTTTGCTATGTAGTAGTCATTATCACCATTTTTAATCTCTTGACCCTTCACATCTTGGATTGCTTCTTGATGTGACATTGCAAAGGAGTTGAACATAATGTTTGTAAGATGCTTGGAAGATGAAAAGCTCCACAGTAGGTTTTTATTATTACCAGAGGCAAAGTGTGCAGGAGTGGCTTAATATTGGACTGTTTATTTCCCAAGAGATGGCTTKGTTTTGAAAAGTGCACACTGTCAATTGAGTTTTAGACAAAACTCTTATTTCAATCCTGAATATAAATAAATTGCGAAACTTTTTTATGGTTAGATTATTTGCATAAGATATTTGTAGAAGAGCTRAGCATTTATGATAATACCTGTGGCTCTATTCTTAGCTTATGTTTAATGAAATTTTTTTTTAATGTATTTGGCTTCTTCTATCCAAAGGTATGTTGAGTCCAGACATCCTTACATATTTAGAAGTTGCAGTGTTCTTACAACTACATGGTATATAGATATATTTATTTGAGAAATRTATGTATATTGAGATGTATATTGCTCTTCAAAGATTAGATAAGTTCAGTATGTGAACAAAGAAAAGTGGTCTGCATTCAGAATTGTGATGTTTTATTAGAGTTTGGTTTGCAGGCAGTGTTTCACATGTTCAACCTACTACATATTAAAGACCCATCTTTTTTTTTTTAAACAGTGCTTTAGCTATTTCTTGAATAATTTTTATTTCCAGCTTCCATCTACATCATAAACTGATAGGTGATTGTACAGAGATAAAYAAAAATAAAAGGGAGCTGTTTAATAGTTCTCAGGCTGGTTTCYGTGCGAGGTAGAGGAGGAGGAGGGAGCTGCAGTGCTCACATGGTGGAAGAAGTTCAGCTTGCTGGAACAGGGACTGCTCCAAGGACAGCGATGTCCTGCTGTTCACTGTCTCCCTTGCCCTTGCAGGGTCATCACTCCCACCCAGCWGCCCTGTTTTGACAGAGCTGTTTTGTGGTGTCAGCACAGGCACTCTGGGCTCTCTAAGGCAGCTCCTGTCAGCAGAGGGGTCTCTGGGCTGCGGCCAGGCACCGCATCCCTGCGCCCTTGACTGGATGCCTCGCTCCCTGCAGCTGCAAAAGCTTTGGGCTGCTGCCTGGCACTTGCAGAAATCATTGTGGAATTTGCTGATTCTGCCAGACACAACCTAAACACTTGTTCCTAAGTGCTGTGTCCGATCAGGACAGCTGTTGGTTATGAAAAACATGCAGTGGCTTTCATCTGTAATAATACAGCTTTGTTGGAGTATTGCAAGCTTACAATAATCTGAGCAATACTGTGGGGCAGTACCCCCTTGCTCAGCCTACAGGGAGCTTTATTCCCCCGTGCTTCAGTTAGGATGTTCATTTATTGTTGTCACTAATGTCAGAGATGGGGGGGAGGGAGGCTAAATTTTCCYTCCATACTGTCAGTAAGGATTAACTGCAAATGCTGGGCAGTGCTTTCAAAATATTCTGACCTATTTACACAACAAAACTGATCAGAACAAAATAAACAGTTCTGGTCAGTGGCTGAATGCTGTATTGTGGCAGCTATATTTGGCAGTGAATTTTCTCATCATTTTTCCAATGCAGACAAAAACCAGAATGCCATAGAAATTTTAAGCATTACAGGCAGATAATGCCCATACTGAATAGCTTGTTTCTCCTGTTGCCTTTTGGGGAAAGGGGACAATTTGGCTGTAATTCAGTTGGAACAAATTCTTATGAAGCAACTGACAAAAAAGCATATGAGTAGATTTATCATTCTGCCATGTGGGGTGATAAAACAATTGCATCATTTCCAGCAAGCTGCAGTATATACCTGGGAGATGGTGGATCTGTCTCCAAAGTATAACCTCTGCAAAGAAGCATTAARTAGGGAATTGTGACAGACTCTAAAAATTGTTGGTTTCCTGCTTGGATTTTATTTTTTTATTTTGTAACAGCTATAGAGGATACTTGCAGTTACTTCCTCATTTTTGTGCGATATCCCCTAAAGAACGAATTGAGGGAAATTTTTCATTTTAGCTATTTGGAAAACCATTCTATATTTTCTGGGTCACAGATTCTTGGTAGTTTGGAGGATAAAATTGCCTGACACTCGAGATAGGAAATACTACATACTGAAATGAAGACTTTCTAAACTTTTTTTTTCCCCACTCTTCCTCGTAGTGACAGTCCCAATGCTATCCATGAGGTGGAAAAGTGGTTACCACGGCTGCACTCGGTTGTCATAGGACCTGGCTTAGGTAGAGATGAAGTTCTGCTTGAGAACGCTAAGGTAATGTGCATATTGATGTTTTATCCTGTGTCTCCATGCTGATTTGTATTAATCATTCCTRTATTTTACATCATTACACAAATGTTCTTGTTATGGTTGCTAAATATAAAATTTAATAAAATATTGTTGACTGACAATTACAGTTTCTATCCATGGTCTTCATTGTTAAACTGTAACCTTCAGTCTGAGTTTTAGGCACCTGTATGGTTGTTCTGGTTTGCTTTTGTTTAGCTTGTCAAAGTCACTAATTAAGAAATAGGTTGGCRTATCTTGATAATAGGCTCTGTGTTTTCTTAGGTGCAAAGCACCAGTACTGTAAATACATAAATATGGGTTTGAGTTCAAAATTTTTGACAGCTCATATCACATGCACCAAAGAACAAGGACTGTGTCCTCTTGCAATAAGAAATAATACTCTATAAAATGTTGCAGATTTCTACTGTGGATAAAGAGATAATCCTATTTTCTGTCAAGCCTTAGTGGAGAGCTGAAACAGGAGATTAGATAGTCTTTTACTTTAGATAATACATACTTAGACTGTCTTCCCAATGATGTTTCGTATTATTGTCAACACATCTTTGTGTGTTTSAAGTGTGTCTTTCAGTCTAATGTCAATCTAATTTWGTACAATTTTATTTTTTTTCWGASCMGTATTACTGTATTAATCAGTTGCACTAACAAGTGGAATTAATATAATTTACAGAAATGTTGACAGTTACACAGTGAAATCACAAAACAGAGCAGGCAAGAGGCTGGAGACCACGCTATCCAAGTGTTTAGAGTACCTTGAAAAAACTACCTATGAATGGTAGATTTGCTAGGATTTTGTTAGAGAAAGTTGCTATTGGAGTTTCTTGCTTCATTAACTTTTTTTGAAAGGAAAATGTATATATTATGATACAGAGGTGCAAAAGTAATAAAGWTTAGAAAATAAAGAAAATAAATTTATTACAACTAATGAAGACAATGAATTGCACTATGAATGAGAAATTTAAACATGTTTTATTGTTTTATGAAAACATTATTTTCAGGATTTTTTTTACAGAAAAATATTTGAGACAATTCTTTTTTTTCTTGGCTAAAAAATAAATTTGATGGGGTTTTTTCCTAAAGGAGAACAACTTTAAACAAAAGAAAATAAGAATTCATTTAGAATAGCTAAGATAATTTCTTTTGTGTTTGAATTCCATCCAGGGTTTATGTGCTTATCTGTACTACAGAAGTATCTGGAAGATTTCTTGAWTGTATTTTTTTCCTCATTGCTAAAAATAATATTGCTTTCGTAGTGAATTACAAGCATACTTTTACTTCAGTCTGGCTGTCCTCTGAAAGCCAGCTTAGAGTTAAAGAAACAAACCCAGCCAATAAAGACAAGGCTTTTGGAAGTTGCTTCATGCTAAAATCTCAGGGCACATTCATATGAGCTCTGGATCTGGCCTTATTAATTTCGAGTCACATTAAAGCTCAAGTTCTTTGTCTGCACTGTAGTTGTGTAAGTGCTCCTTGGTTACCCAGTGTTGAGGTTTTTAACATGCCACTGGGGACAAGTGAGCCCTGGCTGCTCTCTGAGGGAGACTGCTGCTTCCCTGTGCTCAGGGAAAGCTGAGTCTCCCTCCTGCTTCAACAGTGAATTTTAAGTGTCAAGSAAAAAACCAAGAGATGATAGCTTTGCTATTTTAAGCTTTTATGGGAGGCTGGCTTGGCATCAAGTTTTCTGGTTTCCCTTTAAGCTAACTGAGGTATGTATGTACACCAGGCTGGGGATAGGTGAGTGTCTGCTTTCTGGTCAGGGTTTTGTATCAGAGTGCCTGTGATGGGGAGATAGAGCTTCCCCCCTGCCTCCTCCTGTCCCATTAAGGTGCTGAGGCATCGTGTTCTGGCATCTCTCTAAAGYTGTTTTTATGTCAGTTTTTGTCAGTATTGTGCCAGCACATTTCCAATTAATGTGCTTCTCCAAACAGTCATGTGTTTGGGCTGCTTCTCTCCTCTGAGCATTGAGAAATTAAGAAATTAATTACTAGTGTTGTAACCTTCAATTTCTGGTATATGGCCAAGAGACAGTGTTTTGTTGTGGAATAGCTTGAGTGCTTGTTGACCAGATGGTGCATCATCTCCWGATCAAAGAATGCTTTGCTTCCTCAGCATCTTTAGTGTGTCACCTGCCTCCCTCATTCTTAACGCCTGCACTGCTCACTGTGGCATTTGAGCTCCTTTCAACAGTCTGATTTAAAAAAACCCACCTTGTGATCAGTTTCCTTTGATTTTTTTCTCCTTGAGCACTATGATAGTCTCTGAATACATATTTACTGGCTTCCTGCAATTTTGTGGGTTTGGCTGTCATTCCATTTACAAGTCCTGTTACAAGAAGCTGCTCTCCAAGTTATATCCTCCTTTTATAAGCCACTTGTGTGGGTCTGTGCCAGAACTCTCACATGCTGTTACTCAGTTGCTTGGAGCTGATGCTCTGTCAGAGCTTTGTAGCCGTGGGTTTGTGAGACCAGGAGCTGCAGCTTCAGAAAATTCCCCTAAAGAAAGCATTTGTTGTGTCCTGATAGCTGTACACCTGGATCCCTTGCAGATGTGGCATTTCTAGTCTCTGYCTGGTTAGACCTTCCAATTCCAAAGGGAATAAGCAGTCCAAGCAGCTTTTCTTCAAGAGAAAAGAGAAAAAGCACATTTCTGCTCCACTTTTCTGCTCTGGAGTATGCAGATTGAAGCATTTCTGCTCCTCATACTACTCAAACTTTTGAAATCTTGTGTGAAAGTTGGCCATGATGTCAGCTTTCTTGTTGGGAGCATCAGGCCGTCTGTTTATTCCTTTCAGTGTCCATGACTGATTCTGGCCAGAGATACCAGTATGTTGTGTCACTGAGTTCTGCTCAGTTGGAGTAGTGCTGCTGGTGCTTTAGCCTGTTGAGAAAGAGAACCCATTTAGCTGCTGTGTGTAAGCAAGGCCAAGATCCCAGTGACTGTCCTCTGCTTAGAAGCAGCATATTTCCAAAGCTGTTGGATATTYTCCTTTTCTCCCCCCAGCAGCAGTGTTATGTCCCTGTCATATCTACCAATCACAATTTACTTCATTCAGCTGTTGCACGTATGTTTGCACTTCTGGCTTTACTCTGATCTGATTTTTCTTCTAGGAGGAGCTTGGAAGTAGGGAGATTTCTGCTTGTACCATCAAGAGCTGTTTCTTGGGTGTGTGAGACAACCCTACTGCAGGGTGATGAGAGCAGCTTCCAAGAGGACTTYGTTAAAAATAATGTTCCTTGCATAGCCTCGAGGGAGAGCAGGAGATGCTGCCTGGATGCAGAACATGCTCCAGGGTGTTCTGCATTCTGCTGCCACCTAGCAGTTAGGCAGTTACAGGCTGAGCTGTCCTTCATCAGTTTCCATCTCTTGTCATCTCCTTTCTCCTATTCCTTCTGGCTTTGAGGCCAAATGGACTGATCTGGGATTGCTGCTGGAATAGCAGTTACTGTCGGGATCACATGGACAAACATTCATCCTGTATTTTGAATAATGAGCCATTATTAAGAGCCCTCTCCTTAACTGAACTCTTCCATGCTGGAATCTTCCTTGCTTGTCACTGGGTTCCTTGCTTCTCTCCTTGAAGTGGCAGCACCAAGTCCTGGACCCTGGTCTTCCAGCCTTCYTGTGTCTTGCTTGAAGTCAGAATGCAGTTTTCAGCAGAGCATGCTTGCTTTCCTCCTGTAGGAGAGAGGTAATGATTAATGGCAAGAACAGCTCTGTGTAATTYATATTACATGATGGAATTGACTGGGTTCTCAAACCATATGCTTGTTCCTCTTGCTCAGTTCTCAGTCTTTGTTTTAGCTTCCAGAACATGTCAGGACTACCAGCCTGGGTTTTCTTTTGGCTGAGGCCCTCCCTAGCTGCCATTTGTGCCTATTGCTGTTTTTCTTCCCTCAGCCCCCTTGCCTTGCACTGCTTCCTTCAGCCAGTCATTTGCCCTTAAAGATCTCTGCTGTCACTTGGGATATAAATTTCAGAATCTCATTTTCCACCCCTTGTGACATCATCTTAATGTTGTGTTAAAATGTCTTGGCTGTAGTTAGCATCTGCGTGGTGAGAGAGGTTTGGGCCCTTGTCACAGATCATCTCCRTCAGGTGTGCCCAGAGAGACCCCATTTGAAATTTTCAGATGRGTGGACTCTCAGTTCTGCCTTGACTGAGGCATCAGCCTTTCTGTATTTGGTTAGCTGGATTATTTTCCCCCTTTCAAGCCTCGTGCATTCAAGATTTATGCAACACTTTACAGCCCTAGTAAGTTGTGAGAATGGGACCAGGTGCTTCACTACACTATCTGCACTACTTTTCTGCAAGATCAAGAGCACTGCAGAATACAGGGCCACCTGTTGTTATCWTATAGGTCTGTTAGAGTTGAATCTGTCACTGTGGGCCTTGAAAAGGATTTTTCTCTTGTTATCTAAGTAGCCCTCTCAGTTCTSTTTGTACCACAGGTGTAAGACACCTGAGAAGTGTCCCAGGTGAATGTTGCAGGTGACAGATTAGTAGTATTGCCTGTGGAAAAAATTTCACACTATCCCACACAGTAATTAATTTTCTACCACCATGTACAAATATGAACCAAGAGAATGTATTATTGTTTGGAGTCACTGTTCATGGCAACTCAAATCAGCAGAATTATTTTCCAGAAACTTCATTCCTTAGCCTGTGTCATGCATTTGCTTCCTCCCTGTTTATACCTTTTGTATTTCTTGCTATGGGGATTCAGCAGTTCATGAGGAACTGAAGTAGCAGCAAGGATATGCCTCTTTCTCTTCTCAGCCCTCAGCTAGGAGGAGGTGAGGTAGCTGGAACCTTGTGTTTGGGGTACTGCAAGGGCAAAACCCAGTGGGAACATGTGTGCTGTCAGCCTTCACCCAAGATCCAACATTGATGCACTGATCACAAACACAACCCAGTGAAAAACTGATCTCCAGCTAGCCAAGCTTCATTGCTTTCAAAAGGCCTGATGAGACTCAGAATTTGTGGGTGCTGTCACCTAAGGTGGGGCAGGTGCTGGGTTAGGATGCAGGTCTTTGTGATGGTGTTACTAATGTGGATGAAGCTTGGGAACACCAGCTCAAGGCAGAGATGCCCTCTTGGTTATGCCAAGAAATTATTGCTGCTTGTGCTAAGAACTATTAGTATTCTGTGGCTTCCTCAGAGATGTCTTGATTAGATAAATAGTGTTTGAATATATGCTAACAGTACCTTAAATACAGGTTTATGCAGCTTGCAAACAGAATTTGTTTCTAATATGTGTCATGGATCGTGCTGAAAGTCATTCATAGTGAAGTGGGATATTTTTTTGCTTTCYGCATGTAGGCTTATATTGTTTTTTAATTTGATTTTGATACTCAAAAGCATTTCTAAGCAAAACTCTGGTATTGGATGTTTTTTCAACTCTTTCTGAGCTTGTTCAGCTAGGAACCTTAAAATGAAATTGGCAGTGATAAATTCAGTTCATTAAGTTCATTTTAAGCATGACAAGTTCATTTTAAGTTTATGTTTATCTAAGACAAAGTGCCAACAGCTGACCATKAATATCTTATGCCAAACCTAGTTAACATAATCAGCTATAAATTGGAAACTTTGTAGGGTTTTCGTTGTCAGTGCAAACACTAAGTGAATAAGAGCATGAGAAAAATTACTGCTGTTATTTATTCTGATGTGGATATTCATACTTTGGATTGCAATAAAAAGGATTAATACTAAGAAGTGGATGTTCATGTGTTTAGGGCTGAAATGTATGTATAAATGTAGCTTCTCAAATGGTCTCTGGCTGACCATGATTTTGGGGGAGCACAGGCACAAAGGACTGCTCTGGATTTTTTCATAACTAGGACAGTATTTCAGAGGCTTTTGCTTTTTCTTATTGTGTTCAGGGATTACTTTGGCTTATGTAACTTCTGAAATTTAGCATGTGATTGAAGCTGATATTAAGAAACTGTTAGTTGCAGTTTTCTTCCATGCTCAAGGCAAGTGATCTAATTTGAATTCAAARAAGGAATCTACAAATGAATAATTTTCATCTTTTTTTTTAATGTAGAATAGAACAGTTTTGATTAGCTGCTATCTGCAGTGTTTTCAGTTTGATAATTGTAACAGTTTCTAACATCTCCCAAAACGCTTAATGAGCCTGCTGGTGTAGAGGGATACTCTTCAGAGTCCTTATCACACTCTGCCTGGCTTAAGTGAAACATTTTGTGGTGCACCTGAAAATCTGTTTTGGAAAACAGGGCCCAGCATGTGGTACTACAGTAAAAAGACAAAAGACCAAGTTAAATTCTTCCTTCACGAGAGGAAGAACCTATTTGTTCCAGAGCAGGGATGTTCATCTCTATTAGGTGACTCTATTCACAAGTGGTGGTCATTCTTTGCATGAGGTTTGAGGGCTTAGTGGAGAATTAAGGAATTAGTGACAGGTATGCATATAGAAATACATAAAGTAAAACTCAGGCAATTAGGCTAGTTAAAGGTGATTTTTATAGATATATCTTGTCCAAAAAGAGAGATTTTCATTGTCTTTGCTGAATTTTGAAAGGAAGATGAGTCTTTGGATCAGTTTGTAGGAATTAATAAAAGCACATTTAAGAGACAACTGCACATTTTAATCAGTGAGTCAGTAAAAKCCTAAAACCAGTTTTGAGACTTCTGAAAATATGGCTCTAATGGGAAGAATCTCAAACAGTAGAACTCAGTTCTTAATGTTTTTCAAACTTCTTGCATCAAATAGAATGTATTAAGGGAAGCTTCTCCCCCCTGCCAGCTAGGACTGTAGCCTCGAGCACAGCCTGTGCCTGGGCTATTTGCCTGTTTCTAGCTGTGAAGATTACAAATTCCTGCTTGCCAAGGCCATTTTCCAGGCATCTCCACCAGAGAGCTGCATCCTGACCTCTATTGCAGCTGAGTCCCTGCTAACTCTGCATATATCCAGACTTGAAGCAAGCAAGGCAGAAATGCTTCCCAGGGCTTTCAGTGCCTATTTGTAGGAATTGATTTGCAGTGTGTTGGGGTGGAACTTATTTGTTCCTCCCGGTCACCTTGGGGAGGAGGATGTGTGGAAATGCTTAGAGCTGCAGCATTTACAGGAAATATTTGACTCTTTTTTGTTTTATCTCCCTGTTTCAGACAAATCACAGATTCAGGATTGCTGGATGAGAGCAGCATCCATGCAGAAAATATAAGCAATTATAGGTGATGTTTCAACAGCAGTTTCTGATCCTAGCTTTTGGGAGAGGGTTCTTTGTGAGAGGGACTGCCACTCCCAGTGCCAGGTTATGCACATTTGCATGTCYTCACCAAACCAGAGTGTGTCATTGCATACTCAGCATTTGCAGGTTGCAGTGGAGTGGACTTGCAGTGGGCTGAAGGCACTGCTTCCTAAAGTGTTTGGATGTCATTTTGGTCAATACTGTCCATTATTATGTCATGCTAAGGCTTGAATTTCYTTTTGAGAACATGAGTAAGACTTTTCCCAAGAATGGGTCAAGACATGACTCTTGAAGGGACTGAGGAAATGCAGTGTTTTTGCTGATGTCAAGTAAAACAATCTTTCCTTTGCTAGGTAGAGAAACGGCAGTGTGAAAATTAATTACTATTTTGGGATAGATGTTGCTTTATATATTCTGCTAGTCTGGTTTTCTGTTCATTTCATTAAAATTCGATCTCATAATTAAATGGCTGGCTCTAATTTCCTGATTCTTCCCTTTGTAAACACCAAATGCCAGAGTTTTCTGTAGCTGAACTAGCTCATGAGGAAGAACRTAAGTAGTGATAAAAAATATTAATATATTAAAAGTCACTGCTGGCATTCTTCTGCTAATCCACATCTAATTAAAAAAGCTGAAAAGTATATCTGATTTAGGTGTGGCAAACCTACATAATTGTCTTTTCTGTGGATCTGTGGAGAAGCAGCTTTTATGCTGTTGCATGTGGGCAGCATAAATAGGATGGGKGTTACTGCTGGCTCGTGGATTTGGGTGCAGCAGTGCAGACTGCAGAGTTTCTTTGCAAGAGGCTGKGGGCACTGGCTGAGAGCCCCACTGTGCTCTGCCCCTGGGGCCTCAGGGTGGCTGCTCTGTCAAGACTTCCATGGCTGATAAGGGATCCTTTGCCTGTACTCAGGAGTTCCATGGCAATTTATTCCTCCCTCACATGTTCCCCGCTGTYCTCCACGTGGCTGTTCCTAAAACCAGTGGCTCATCTCAGCCCCATTCCCTTTTCCATAATACCTGTGGAAGAGTGCAGGAGTCCTGGATGTCCATGTGTTGCTGTTCACTTGTCAATGGTGTTTTGGTTTCAGCTTTTGTCTTAGTGACATTTCTTAATATTTTTAATTGTCAAAGTTCTCTTCTAAATTCTTTCCCATAGAAATAATTGTTACATTGGATAAAACTGAACAGATGTTTTCTGTGAATCTTGTGCAGGTGAATCTTGTGTTTCACAGCACAGCTGCAGGCTATCAAATGGTTAAATCATATAATTTTCTGCATTACTGTGTCCTCTTTCAGCAGTATCCTGTCCATTTGTTCCTTCAGGCTTCTCCCTCCTGCAGTCCTTCCCAGCCTGAATAATTCTGTGTTTGTGTGTGTTGTACAGGTATCCATGTGTYGGGGGTTTTGTGTTTCAGGTTTTTTTAGGGGAAGTGTGGTGGTTGGTGTGTTTTGATTTTGTTTTGGTGGTTTTGCTAATTTTGTGTTTCAAATTTGTCTTTTGGGTTTCTTTTAAAATTTGGAATTTGGGTTTGGGAATCTGTTTTAAAATTCCCATGTGAAAGTTGGGACAGGAAACAGATATCTACTACAATGAATGCATTGCATTTAGGGGAATAGCTTCCATGATAATAAAAAATAATGAAAGCACAWTAATTTTTCATCCTTATTTTATAGATTTTTGAAATTACAGTAAAGAGTTACCTTTCCTCAGATAGACCAATGGTTTCTACTGTGACACAAGTTCTTTTTCAGTTCTTACTGAGTAGGCTGCTTGTGTAGAAGTCCTGAATAATGAGCCAAAGAAAAAGTTTTTTTCAGGAAATAGTGTATTTCAAGAGTAGAGTAGGAGTAGATTCAGGTTAATTTTACCCTCTGTGGCTTTCTTCCTCTCAAACACCACCATCAAAAACTGCAATGACTGAAATACTATTTTGGGCAATTCTAAATGTCAAGGATTTGGTGCTGCTAACAAATGATAATAACTGTGAGAACGTTTGTCCCATAGAGCATCTTCGTGGGATGTGTGAATCCCAGGTAATTTCTTCTTTGGCTTAATGAGGATAGAAGCTTCAGATTTGGTCTTGTTATTAGGAGAGGAAACTCCTGCTACAGATTTGTTCTAGCATGAGTACTGCAGTCTTGCAATACAGTTAATCATCACTGATTTTAGTAAGAGAGGGTTGACACCTCTTTTCCTTTTCTCACGCAAATGTTGAATCACGGTTTCAGAGCACTACCAAGTATTTAGCCAGCTACAAAGAAGAATATCTCTTGCAAGAGATTGTCCAAACCCCATTATTAAGAGTCTCAATATGAAAGGTAAAAGACTGAGTCTTGGCCCTGGCTGTGAATTGCAGGGGAAGAATCCAAATTTCAGTCTTTGATATCTTAGCTACAGTGTGGCTGTAGGTCATAAGGTTGAGTGACAGCAGTGCATCATCCTCTTCTTCTCATCATTGTCCTCTCTGCTTTCTGACTCATGCCAAGATTGTCTTTTGAGTCCAGTGCTTCAGTTTTGGATGTCCTTGAGGGCTTAGGAATCAGCTGAAGGAAGTTCTCCTGCTTTGCTCCAAGCTGAACCACCACTGTTGTAGTATAATACATTCTGTGCACAGAAGGTTTGTTCACTGGAGCTAGAATCTTCAAATCCTTAATAATCAAAATGCTGTTTGAAGGGAAGGTATGATGTCTTGGGCTTGTCATTGATACCTGTATGTGTTGCTGTTCACTTGTCAATGGTGTTTTGATTTCAGCTTTTGTCTTGGTGACATTTCTTAATAATTTTAATTGTCAATGTTTTCTTCTAAATCCTTTCYCATAGAAATAATTGTTACATTGGATAAAACTGAACAGATGTTTTCTGCTCATTCATAGAATTCTATCAGGAACTGTTAAAGAGGTTTTGGTGTGAAAGCAGAGTTAGCCTGAGTTGTATTAATTAACAGTGAAGGTTCTTCTGTATCTAYAGGTATTAACCAAAAAAAAGTCCATGCCAAATACTGAGGTACAAATACAGGTGAAAATTGATTTTTTTGCTAATACTCTGCATAGAGAATGTTGCCATTATTGCCATAAACTCCTGTTAATGCAAACATTTAAGGTTGTTTTTTTTTAATATGGTGTTTGCAGAAATAGAGTGTTTAAAAGTAGGCTTCATCTCACGTAATTCTTGGTGTCTAAAATAAAACAGTGAAGTGTCTCTGCACCCCTTGTGGTAGCTGAGGAGAGACAGGTTTGTCTGTTGGCTATTCCTCCCACCCTAAAKGAGGTGTCTAAGCTGCATGGGATGAACTGCTCCCCAGTGGTCCTGTCCACAATCAGTAGGAAACAGGGATTCTCCTGTGAATGTGGTGTCYTTCAAATGTGTGGCTGTCTTAGGGGGGTTCCCTGATCTTTAGTGGTTTATTACAGTTTTGAAATCACCCCTTCCCTCCCCAGAACTTTCCCTGTGAGGCTCYTTGTCTATCTCCAAGCAGTTTCTCTCTGGGTTTAAGGAAAGAAGAGGAAAGGAAAATGATTGGGATAGTGGTTTTGTTTCTTTCTTTCTTTCTTTCTTATTGTTTGGCATTTTTTAAATAAAAATGRGCTTTCTAAATAAGACAAACAACTTTGTATCCTCTGATTGTTTGTTTTATAAGGAGAGGAAGAACAAGCAAAGATCATTCAGTATGTTAGATTAAAAACTGACACCTCAGAGACTTGGTACACAATAAAAGTTGCTTGCCCARTGGTTTTACTTAGCAAGGTGAAATTTCTCTTTAGAGTGGAGGTCAGATGTTTCAGGATTGTGGAGGATGTGCTAGAGAGATAGGAACTCAAAACRTGACTAGGAAAAAAATGCCTTATTTCTCTGAAGTGTACCAGTGATCTGGCCTTCCAGATGCTATTTAGCTGAAGATACACTGTCATGCTTTGTAGCTTCCTTTTTTTTTTTTTTTTGTCTTATACATACATTCTCTTGGTATACCATGGATCTTCAGGCTTGCTTATTTAGGAGAGAGCAAGACATTCCAGTATCCAAGATGACAATTATGAGGAAACATGAAAGTGGGCCAAGCAAATAACAGCTACTGCCAAACTTCAGCTTCTTTGGGAACAGAATTTTGGCAAAATTCCTTCCCTAGATTGCTTGTAATGCATTTAAGAGAACAGTTTGGAAGAATAAGGACTCCTGAGATCTGTGTCTTCCTTCAGACTTCCTTACTGACTCTGTTGGGGAAATCTTTTTTAGTTGAAGAACATCAAGTGTCATGAAAGACTCACTTACTGAGGTTGACATACTAGAATAAACTGGTGATTCATATTAGTGGGAAGTGGAGCAGTAATCATTTTAAGTGTACTGAAGGAGTTTGGTGAAGCTGCTAATGTACAAAATATTCTAATTATAACCAGTTAGAAAACCAGGTTGCTGCAAAAGGTATTTGTACCTTCAAAGATTGGGGGAGGATGATCTTGCTGAGGTCTGGGTCTCAGTGCCCTCTGATATCTAATCAGRAGAGCTTAGTATCATTCAAAAATAATTGGGCTATTGGATCTRTAACATGCATTTATACAAGAAAAATACAAACAGCAAACAAAATCTGATTGCTAGATCCGCAGCCTTGTTTCATTGTTCCAAAGTGAGCCAAGTTAAACATAATTGTGAATGAACTTAACACAGCAGGGGCAAAGCAGTGCAGCTTCTGTGAAGGAGAACTGAGCTGTGCACAACTGTGCAGATTAACATGAATGAATTAAGAAATTACTCTCTCATACATTTCTYGAAAGCTTTGATAGTAAGGCACTCTAGTTTTCACAATGTCACAGTTAATTTTAGGTATGTTTTGAGACTCCATCCTCACACAGCTGTTAAGCATACYTACTAATAAATTTGACTAATTTAGCAGTAGCTGAACTGTATGAGTTGTGTAAAACTTGCCATTGGTTCAAAATTATTCAAGTAGCTGAGTATAAGAGAGGACTCTGTGGTGTTYCCTAGGGATCCCAGAGGAGTGGGCAGCTGGCAGTCTGACACACAGCCCAAGTTGTGCAGGTCTGTGTTGGAAAGATTTCTGTTCTCTAGTAGTTTCTGCTGTAGCCACAGCTGTGTGTTGGGAAAAGTCCTCAGGCTTGGAGCAGTGAGTAGTCTCATGCTTCCAAGCTGCAGACAGTACCCAACAAAGAAAATGGAGGGGAAGTACTTTCCACTGGTATTGGAAAAATCAGAGTCAGGTAGTAATGTTTGTGAGGAAATGTGTATGTCATATGTAATCATTTACAGGGAGCAAGGTGGGTGGTGTTTCTTTTGACCACTATACAAGAAAAGAGAGATGTTCAGTACCCTGAATAATAATTTAAAATTGCTTCCTTATTCCTTACATCATGTCTTGCTAACCTGTGAAACTCAGTGCTGTATGATAGCTAATCTGAAGAGCTTAATAACATTCAAAATTAATTAAACTTTTGGATGGATGCCATGCTCTGTTATCTTATACAGGAAAGAGATAAACCCTCCAGCTTCAAAGATGAGTTGGTAATAACCAACACTGAAGAAAACTTGACTGTTGGCCACTGTTCATTAGAAAGCCTGAGGATCAGTCATTGCTGCTTCTGGGTTAGGAGGGAGAACAAGGGCAGACAGTCTGCTCAGAGATGCTGCTTGCTGAAAAGAACACTTTTACAAATGATCTGTTTTCTGGGCCACCTTGGTTGGCTTTACTTTCAAAGCATAGAACCTCCAGACCCACAGGTGAAATGACATCATATATGCTGCTTGTCTCAGATGTTTGTGCATAAACTAATACTGCAGTGGGGCTGTCAGCAGCAAAGCAACTGAAGTTAGTTATTGYAGTTATTGGTAGATTTCTATCAAGACAGTACTCCCTGGGATTTTTCTGGTTTCATTTTAATTGAAGATGTATGTTTACTGTGTGTGATTTGTGTTGGCATTACATGCCTCCTGCAGCAGGCAGAGTGGGTGAGATTGCTTGTTTGTTTGGGTTGCTTATTGTGGTGGGTTGACCCTGGCTGAATGCCGGGTGTCATCAAAGCTTCTCTGTCACTCCCCTGCTCAGCTGGACAGGGGAGAGAAAATACAACAAAAGACTCCTCRTGGGTTAAGATAAGGACAGGAGAGAYCATTCACCAGTTACTGTTATATTAAAGTATTGCAACAGACTCAGCTTGGGAAATCGAGTTGTAAGACAAGTGAAATCAGAGCACGATAACGAGAAATAAAACCACCTTAAAGCTGAAGGTGATAAAACACCTTCCCTCCACCCCTCCCTTCTTCCCAAGCTTATTTTACCTCCAAAATTTTTCATTTCCCTGCTGTTAATGGTGCAGGGGGTTGGGAAATGGGTACTCTGGTCAGTTCATCACATATTGTCTCTGCTGCTCTTTCCTCCTTGAGGGCAGGACTCCACATTCTTCCCCTGTTCCACCAAGGAGTCCCTCTGACAAGAGACAGTCCTCCACAAACTTCTCCAGTGGACTTCCCATGGACTGCAGTTCTTTGCAAACTGCTCCAACATGGATCCTTCCCATGGGGTGCAGTCCATCAGGAACAGACTGCTCCACTGTGRGCTCCTCTCTCTCTGGGGCCACAGGTCCTACCAGGAGCCTGTTTCAGTGCACGCTGTCCATGGGGTCACAGCCTCCTTTGGGCATCCAMCTGCTCTGCTCCCCTGTGGATTTCCATGGGCTGCAGGGGCACAGCTGYCTCACCATGAACTGCACCACAGGCTGCAGGGGAATYTGCTCCAAAGCCTGGAACACCTCTTCCTCCTTCACATGTCTGCAGGGCTGTAGCTTTCACATGTTCTCACTCCCCTCTTCTCTGGCTGCAATTGATTCAGCACGGTAACTTTGTCCTGTTTTTAAATCTATGATCCCATCACTGTCACTGATGGGCTTGGCTTGGCCAGTGGCAGGACTGTTCTGGAGCTGGCTGGCATTGGTTCTGTTGGACATAAGGGAAGCTTCCAGCAACTTCTTGGAGAAGCCTTGTGGCCCCTCTTCCCCCTCCCAAAACCTAGCCATGAGTACCCAATACACATACCAACTCTGTGGACGCTTAAACCAGGGAGAAAGCATTGTGACTGTAAAATTACCTGCTGATACAAAAATGTTTTACATTAGTTTGCAGAATATAACAGATATTTTTCTATCACTTTGTAAAAACAACTTCCATGGTCAGATTCATTGTATGACTTTGGTTTGGATCTTACAAAATATAAATTAACAAGCATCTTACAAGTATCTGCATTTTTTGCAGGGTATTATAGAGAAATCGAAAATGAAAGGAATTCCTATCATTATTGATGCAGTAAGTATTTTCTTTATTTCGGTCAGTGGTTTAACACTTAAGAATCCATTCAGTAAATGTTCTTACTGTGTTTTGCAGGATGGACTGTGGCTCATTTCCCAGCAGCCTTCTCTTATCCAAGGCTACCAGCGAGCTATTCTTACTCCTAATTATATGGAGTTCAGTCGACTGTATGAAGCCATGGTGAGCTGCTTGCCTTTTTGGTGTTTATGTATTTAGTCTTTCTGTCCTTGAAAACAAGTAACATATTACTGTCTTAAATATTGTATGCTGGTTCTTGTATGTGAGAGAAACACTTTCTGGGTTATTATTTCATGGGATGATTGCCGCAGCCATGCATATTCTTAAACTGAGCTGTTTTTTAAAGAAGGCCCATTCTCATGCTTTTTTTTTTTAACATTGCAGTGGATGTAGGAAAAATACATGGAAAGACTGATGTTGCTTTTTTTCCCCCATGCATATGTAACTAGCATGTGTTAGAATATGTTGTTCTAGTAGCAAAATATGTACTGTGTATGGAATTCTTGTGTTGTAGCTTAGAGACCCCGTAGACAGTAGCGATCATCATGGATGTGTACTAAGACTCAGCCAAGCCATGGGGAATTTGACAGTTGTGCAAAAGGGAGAAAGAGATCTTATTTCAGATGGAGAGAAGGGTAAGTGACGCCTTCTGCTTTTAGCAATGTGACTGTTCTGTTCTGTTTGCTTTCAGAGTCCAGTAGAGTGCATAGCAATTGGCAGTATTCCCCTGAAGATTAGAGGGATTGCTGTCTTTGCTGATCACCTTTAGATGATTTGTGTAAATTAATATTTTAACTAAATTTATTTACTGAAAAGAGTTGCTGATTTTATTTTGCATTTTATTTTGCATTTATACATGTTGTATTTTACATTACATGAGTATTGAGAAATTAATTATTTGATCTTTGTGGACTGTTTGAAAGTTCTTTGCTGAGATGGTTTATGTAAGTGCAGCTGTCATTGCTAAATTGATACAAAATAATACTGTTAGTTCAGGATGTATCATTGTGTGTGAGAAGAGAAGATGTCTTGAGGCTCAGTTCCTTGGTCCTGTCCATCATGGCGCTGCAGATTAGCATGTACAAATGTAACTTCACAGCAGCCCTGACRAATTAAAAATTAACTCTAGATTGCCATTACAACAGTTTCATACCAATATGATTTAAAGTATACTTAATAAAATTAGCTGCTTGTCTGATGCTTTTTATACTGATCATGTASTGTGATCAGTATAAAATTAATTCATGAGTGCCTTAGTCACATTTTGCTTGCATGGTTTTATTTCACATACATAACAAGCAGCAGCTCTGCTTTTAATTACTTGAAATGCTAATCTCTGATAAATGTTTACGCTGCTTCAGAACTGTTTTGTATATACAGTCAATTTTTCATTACTGGGAGCCATRGAAGTCTTTTATAATAGAAAAGCAGATGTAATGTGACAACCAGTTTGTGCAGAGCCACCTTCCAAGTAGCCGGTCAGGGCAGATACTGTAGCAGACTGTGCCACAGGTGGGACCTGGAAGCAATGTGGTTACATCTGTGTGGGAAAGATAGATGTACTTCCTCACACAGTACCCAGCTTTCCCCACAGGAAGAATTTTTTGTCATATTTGCACCTGCAGCAGGCTTGATTTGTAACYGTGGACAGTCAGGCCAGGCTTAAGGGTGGATGAACTCTGCTGCAGGATAAAATGTCTTGACTTCAGTCTATGCCAGCTAGAGAGCTTTAGGGCATTGTAGTTGTCTTTCTTCCTCTGCTTTTATGTCAACAAAATTGTTTTTATACAGGATTGTTGCTTTTTAAATGAATGTTGGGAAGACTGGGTGAGCACTTCAGATGGAGTACATTATCTAGTATATTTATCTATATGTCTGTTCTCCTTTTGAACTGTTACTCTTGAGATAATTGCATCCCCACACCTGCTGGAGAGACAAGACAGGTCTCCAATATCTCTTGTCATGCAGGATTTAAAAAAAACAGGAAACAAGTGAAGTTCTTTCCAGTTTCAATTTTGAATGTTCATATGTGGCACAAGTTCATGTATGTCTTGTGTGCTTTTGGGGTTTTTTAATGGTTTTTTCACCACCTTGTTGTTTGTCTCTGTTGTGTTCTGGTATTTTCTTCTACTAGTGAAGTGGCTTTTGTTTTTGAAATAAAAACAGTTCTGTGCCTTTATAGCAGTTGATTGATGTCCAGCTATAGGCTGCTTTCTTGTTCTTACCTTGGTGCTATCACTGGTGCTTTGTTGGATTACAGACATTACRGGCAGCATTGCTGAGCTAAGAAAGCAGGTTATAATGTCTGTTACAAGAACTGTTTTTAGAGTTTGCATGACTTTGAAGAAGGTTCTTGAGAATTTTGCAGAAACTACAAACTTCACCTTCCTTTTAACAATGTTCTTTGGGTCTGATCTGCTGGTCATTTTTTTAAAAGCTTCTCAAATGCAAAATTACATTGAGAAAGGAGATTCTACTGTGTGCTCTGTGCCAAACATGGAATATGTTGTCCTGTCACTGACCTCGAATTCTTCAGGTTTTTTTGCTCTTGTTTTTCATCTGTCTCTTCTTTTGATCTGATGTCATTTTTTTCAGCTAAGACTACATGCATCAGGAAAATCCAAGGTTATTGGATCRGGCCAGTGTCCTCTGAGCACAATCAAACATTATGAAAAGATCTGTGTACTCCTCTTGCCTTTTATTTGTCATGTCATCATCCATTTGTAGTGCTTAAGCCCTGCCTATTAGGCATTTCCTGTTTGACCTCCTGTGTTCAGCATGCTGACACTGTAGTTTGCATATATTACTTTTAAACTTTCTCCTTTGGGAAAATACTACATGTGTGCTTTCCAGGAAAAAAAAAAAAGAGAGAAGTAAGTCTCGGTGCTCTCCAGGAAAATCAGAAATTGGGAAATTGCAAACTTAACTGTGTAACTTTAGTTTTTTATACTTAGTTGTTGAGGAAGGAAGGCTTTTTGAAGATGCCAAATTTTGCAGTAGGAAAGACTGGGTTTGTGAATGCTTTATAGCTTAGAGTGATTGTAATGGTTATTTTCACAGTAGTTCTATTCATGAGTTTGTAGGAAATGCAGTAGACAGTTTACTGCTGCTGTCTGAAGACAGAAAGGGTTACCAGGTGATTKGGTGCCAGGTATTGCTAAAGAATTACTCTCAGCAAAAAGCTTTGTAATCTACACAGARAGGCTCAATAAATTTTGCTTGGAAGCTGAAGTTTAATAAATTCAAAGTAAGATTTAGACAAATTAACTAGTACAGCCACATACCTGAAACTTTGCTAGTGCACATTCACAAACTTTGAACTGTCTGGATACCTCTAAGGTTTGTTTTCACAGATCTGACTAGATGGCCTCAGAGTCACATTCTGGCCTCCGTGAAAGCAGTAGCAGCCCTCCAGTATAAAGGAGGTTTTTCTAAAATTTGTCTCCATTTCAGTAGTGAGCTGCCAACTGGCCTGTAAACGTAATCACCCAGATTTTAAATTAAGTTTTATATACTCTTTTTCTCTTTCCTTTTGCAATTTCACATTATAGCTTGGTCTACAGTTGTTGATTCCCTGCTCTACAAAGATGAGCTTCACCATGCTCTTGGTAGGTGATATCAGTGCCATCACTGACCAGGGTAGGAATGAGTACTCAGCCTATGGGTAAAAGGTAAGTCAGCTTTTATTCACTATGGCACAGCTCTCTAAGGTTATCTTTTTATTATTCTTTGGAGAACTGGTCAATAATAAAGTGTGGTTATACCAGCCTAGTTCCTAACATGTTTAAAATTTGGTTAGGTCCTTGAATTAGAGCATTTGGATTTTGGTTTTTAAAYATTACAGTGAGTTTTTTTGTGTTTGACCCTCCTCCCTTCCAAAAGGCAGGCTTTATGGGAACCATCCTGCTACTGTCTGGGACTACTTCTACCTGGAACCAGTAGCCACATTTGGTTTCTCTCCAGTTGCTCAGGTGCAACTATGGTCAAAAGAAGCAAGGAACCATGTCAGGCAGAATACTGAGTACTGGCTAAGGGATAAAAAGCCAACTTTTGCCGTAAGTCCCCAAGTGATGCTTCTAATTCCAGCCATTCATCTCCCCACACAGCTGGAAATGAAGCTTGTCACTGCCTGGCACTCAGAGCTGCTGAGCAAATCTCACCTAGATTTATAACTGCGAGATTTATAACTGAGAGGCAGCACCTTTGTCTGCAGTCCTGCTTCTGCAGAATGAGCAGAATGGGGAGGTGATGGTTCCTGTCCCTGGTGCCACTCTGCTGGCTCTGGCAGTGCAACCCAGCCAGCTTCTCCCTGGCACTGCTCACCTGGCCCCTGGCTCCTGTGCCTATCCAACAAAACTAATGGAAAACGTGGGTCATTCTCATCTCAACTTAAATTGACTGCTCTATCTCGCACTCAAGGACTTATCTAAGTTTTAAAAGTGTGATTAGGGAATAAAAAAGTATAAGCACCCTTTATATAAAAGCCAACTTACATTTTCCACATCAGTTGAGTTGTTTCTCCAGCCAGAGTCATTAAATTTGGTTTCCCTGTCTGTATGCACTCTGGGACATGTTCCTGGGAATCCATGATCTCCAGCTATTTGCTTTTGTGAACTAACTTGCAAAAGGAAAAAGATAAATGTATTACTAGTATAGATACATGCTAGGTAAGAGATGTATATTGCTAAGAGATTTTACTAAAAATCTGATATTGGTCTAAATCTTGCATTGATGGGGCAAAATGATCCTTGGTAGCTACATTATTTGCATAGAAAATGGATATCTTAAGCCTTTTAATTAAACTGGACTGTGTTTGTTGTGTGGGGTGGCTGTTAGCTGATCGATCCAGTTGGGTTGTATCAGAAGTTAGAATGGTCATGTTTCATCCATGGATTCCTGACCATATTAGGGTGAGTGTAATAYTCCTCCTCCAGAAAAGAGGAAAACAAGTGCAAGGAATTGATTCAGGAGTTGAATTTAAATTTCCAGCCCTTTAGTCCACCATCTCAATAAATATGATATTTCACGTAGGCTCTTCAGTCTTCTTCACCATCATCAGAACACCTAAACTATCCCATATTTCACATGCTGTGCTCTAAATGCAAAAGTAAAAAGCACCCCAGAGATTCGTTTATTTATTTCACTACTGGGTGAACATGGCGAATCAGGAACAAGCAGACACACACGATCTTTGGTAGTTAGAAAAACTTTGGTTCTCTAACTGTAGTGTTTCTAGGAGCTGGCAKTGTAAACGGTGCTGCCTGCATCCAGCCATATCAAAATCTGTGCTTGCCAGTTAACTTGTAGTGCTTGAAGTCAGCAAAATTACTGCATTGGGTTTTTTTTCCTTCAAAGAGAGAACAGCTATTTTCAATTATATAACACACTATTGTGTTTTGGTTTTTAAATTAAGCATACAATACCCATAAATAGGTAATTCTGGGCTTTTGACAGCAGCAAAATTTGGGCTGGGAGTTCTTTCAGCTTAAAACTTGGCAATGATACAGCTAGGTATGACACCATGGTCTGAATGCTTTCACAAATACTAATGTGTATCTTACCATCACTCCCTTTTCAGCACTTCTTGAAGATATCTTAAATACAGACCTACTAAATGACTTGGCCATAGTTACCCAGTAAATGTGGGGCAGAGTTTGGAATTGTTTGAAGCCTAAAACTCCTGAATTTTACTTTACAATATTCTGTCAGTATGACACCCTTCAATTTTTTGTTTCTGTTACATTCATTTCAGTACAAATTATTTCCATGGATTTAGGTACACAAGAAATCTGTGTGATTATATGTGAGGGACGTGTTGTATTTGCTGCCTGAAGCTCTGGCAGTATTTATGTGATGTTTACTTGCTGAGACTGTGTTGAAACTGTTGAATAGGACTGTGGCTGTTCTGACTCTAGCAGATCTCCTTGCAGGCATTTCTTCAGTGATGACATTATTTCATCTAGCCTTTTCTTCTGAAAGTATATGTGTGCTGCATGGATAAGTGTTAGGGAGTYGGGTTATTTTTTTTTCCCTGACAGTTACGTGGTATAAATCACTTTTCATTTAAAAACTGTCTGATATTTGTACTTGATTCATTAACCTGAGGAATAATGACATCAGATTTGGTTGCTCAGACCTGTTAGAAGACAGAACTGGACACCCTGCTGTAACAGCCAGCTTGACCAGCATTTACTGTGTGTTCCTGTCAGTGGAGCTGTGACTGAACCTCTCTATTGTTTWGATCCAGACTGGTGTCAAATTAATTGACCTTAAGTGGCCCTGGCTGCTGCCCTTTCAAAATTGACACACTGTGGTGATTTCAGTCTTTGTGGTTTCCTTGTTGACCCCCACATGCAGTCATCTTGGTCTCCCCAGCTCTTCCAAGAGCCATGTTTTCTATGCTTGCTGATGTACATGATGTACAACACATCAAAGCCAGCTTCATCCCCACATAAACAGAGCGTTGTGCACATTTCCAGGGGACAGAGCTGCCCACCTTCTTGGCATCACAGCTGACTATTCAGCCATGTCCAGCTAATCTAGGTCTTGTAACACGGCCACCGGTTGTGACTGCTCAGTGCAACCTAAGGGCATCATCCCCACGGTCCTGAAGGAGCTGCTGGAACTGTCCTCACAGCAGGCTCAGGCGTGCACTGGGGGATGTTGCACTGGCGGAGTGTGAAGGCAGCAGTTCTGTTTCGCTGTTCCAGGAGAAGGGTGAGAAAAGTATCCCGTGTTGATCGGCAGTATGGCAGTTTGTCTTGATGCCACTGTGGGACTCCTTCTTAGATTTTAAAAGCTCTTAATAATGGCTGTAATTCAGAAGTGTTTTGAAATCCTTTTCCCATTGCCTGTTGTCATGTTCATCATCCTTTTATTTTGAGATGTTCTTTGATCAGCCAGGCCTCTGCATAAGAATTGTGTTATATCTCCCTCCTCATTCAAGTGAATTTCCTCTAGTTCTGCTTCTTTGAAGGTATTCCAAGGATTTGTTTTCCAGCATCTGTGTGCAGAGTACAAAGGTCTGCTTTTATTGTTGCCTGTGAGGTAGTCTGCGCRTATTTGAGTCTTACTTTTTAAAACCACAAACAAAAGACCACTTCTTTTTTTTTTTTTTTAGCAGTGTATTATAATTGGCCTAGTTTGAGATCTTGCTTTCCTGTACAGCTCAAAAATGACTGGAAGGTTGTGGGGCTACAGAATAGTGGCAGATGGTGACATACAGCTAATAAGCAGGGGCTTGTGCTCAGCTGTCAGTCAGAAGGGCCCAAAGCTTTTGAATAGAGGATTTCCATCCTGCCTCCTGCCAGGAGTTCAAGCCCTCAAAGTGAAAATCCTGTGAGATAGCATCTTCAAAGTAGTAGAATTAGAGGTAATTTCTCCAAAGCACTGTATTTAAAATAAAAATAAGAATAAATCACTCCACCTAAAAGGGCATACCTTCTTCAGATAGCTAACTCAGAAGGGCATTACACTTGTGAAATTTGACATTAGCTACTGCTCACTGAGAAACACATCCAGAATCTTAATTTGAGAGGGGGAGGGGGAGAAGAGTGATTGGGAAAATGAACTGCTGGCAGGGCTGCATTGCTGTGTGCTGTGCTCCTGGTGACTAATGAATCTTTGCCCTCTCAGTGGCAGCAAACACGCACAACTGCCTGGCCTTGGGAGCCCACAATTACTGCTGGAAGGGTCACTAGGAAATGGAAGTGAAGTACAATTCTTTGCTCTTCACTTGAACTGGAAGGGATTTATTGGCATTATGTAGTTTTTTACCACTTGCTAGTTAGAAAGATGTATCTGAAAGTCCTTCAGTTCTGTGCAAATTTTTTCCATTAGTTTGAAAAAGAAAAATTTTTTCAAATGTTAAAAATATGGGCAGTACTCCCTCTAAAACACCTGGGCTGCTGTGTTTATGCTCTTTGGGGAAACCGAGCCCAGGCTTGAGGTAAGAGCTGCTGTCCAAGCAATGCCTGCTCYTGCTTTATCCTCTGCTGGTATATTTGGCATGCTCAGCAGCACACAAGGGATTGTGTGCACAGTCCTGAATCCTGCAGTAGCTGGCTGGAGATGCTAAGGATCACACTTGGCCAGTCATGATTCTTCCAGCTCTTCCATCCTCCTAGGAGAGGAAAATAAATTTCTCCTGGGTTGTTTTTTTTTCAGAGCCAAGCAAGAAAAAAGCTWAGGGTAGGTACGTACCCACAAGAGAGTTTGGAGGAGGGTAGCAGAATTAGTGCTATTTTCTTTTTATGTGCCTTATATGTCCTCCAGGCTTCCTGCTTGGGCTTGTTGAGAGTGGAGAACAAAGAAGTCAAATGTAGTGAAACCATTTGTGTGTTCCTTGTAGTTAAAGCTGCACAAAGAGATCAGTTTGGTCAAGGTCCTTTGTATATTTAAAATAGAAATGTAACATCTGATATCCTGACACAGCCTATCCACAGTGACAGTGCTGACAGAAACATACACRGGATGGTGAGGACACTGTCAATTGGCAGAACAAAAATAAATCTGTCTTGCATGTTCTTTTTACAAAGCCTAAGGAAAGAGCTGTTTCAATAAAATATTTTCGTGATGGATACATTTGAGATTTTAGTTCTGTTTTGCATTTGCTTTTTGTAAACACATCGGTCTACATTGGCAAACTCTGAAGGTCAGAGACCCTGAAGAGTTATGTTTGTGCAATGGCTTTGTGGAAGGACCTGGTCAGTTTGGGGTGATGGCTCATGATGCCACATGAGTAACTAAACTCACCTATGCAGTCTGAGTGAGGTGGAAAAAGTGTGCACATTGTGCAATGTTGYGTGCAAAGGATTAAAAGGTAATGAGAAAAGTATTTTTAAAATGTCAATGCCTTTTTTTTAAGAACAGTGTATTTCAGTGTGTTCTGCTGCCTGTGTTAAGTCTCCCACCTGTTAGTTGCTGTGTGCCTCAGAGGGTAACCCTGGCAGCTGCAGTGCTGTCACTGGAAGCAGAGGGATAAAAGCACCTGACTGGTTTTGGTTGGTGTGTTCACAGTTCTTGTGTGCAGCCACGAAGGAAGCAGCCGGAGATGTGGTGGACAGGGGGACCTCCTTTCTGGTTCTCTTGGAGTCTTGGCACACTGGGCATTTGTTGCTGGAGCTGAAAAAACAAATGGGTATGAATATTAATTGATAACTTAATTGCTGTGAGTCTGTGTTCACCTATAGTAACTGTCCTAGACTTGCTATTATATTTCCAAATGAAATTGGAGATTTTGGTAAGAAAGTATCCATGCACTTTTAAAARGTATATAAGGGTGTTCTAGAGCAGTCTACATAACAGTAATAATTATAGTAAGACAAGCCCTTCAGTAATCTAACATCTCCCAAATCTGGGGCAGAAGAAGAGCCTCTGGATCTGTTCATAAGGACATTTATGTATGAGGTTTGTGTTTTCAAAACAGTTGAATGTAGGYAGGAAGTAGAAAGGATAAATACATGGTAGTCATTGGCAATAACATCTCTGTAATTCAAAAGACCTGTTGTTTTGCTTTGCTTTTTCTATTTTGGTGAATCCTCCTGCATTGTGGCTGTGTAATTCAGTGGGGCAGGCATGTTGAAACTTGCAAATAAAATGCAATTTCAAAGAGAGTAAGTCTTTTAAGGCCAAATGGCAGTCCACTTTGGTTGTACATAAAGCAGCYATGCAGATGGCTTTTGGCTTTTTAATTAAATGATGTCAGTTCCTGCTGAACTAGCTGGTTCAGATAGTCATGGAATCTTSCTGTGAAAGCATCAGCTTCAAATAAATTTGAAAGGAATGTAAGCAGTCAGGGAGTTACAGTCCCTCTTCTCACTAATTCAGGGGCTATGGAAGCTTGAGGAGTGGAGACCTGTGGTCTTTGGGATGCTGCATGTGCACAGTATCAGATGTCCCTGGGAGTTATCCAGGCTGTGTTTGTGTTACCACAAGGGCACTGCACAAGGTGCCYCAGGCTTCAAAATTCTGAAATCTAACATACACAATCTTGGTTTCCTCTGTCATTCTGGGTATCTGAATTTGCAGCTGCCACTAAAGGAGGAATTCTGTTTTAAGTCATTAAAGGAGTGACTTCATTTTTGCATGGGGTACAGCACAGCAGTATTAAATTGTTGGAGAGATTAGCAAACACAGCATGTGTTTTCCAGGCTTTTCTGACTTGAGCTCCTGTGGCTTTTCTAAACAGCTCACTCAGAAACTCCTTTATTTTATAGATGAAGGAAAAGTATAATTGGCATCAGCAATGCATTGTGTCTCCTGCAGTGGTGTTAAGGTGACCCTTCACAGACACCTGCTGTACCAATCCTGCCTACCTCATGCGTTGCAGGAAAGGAGGAGTTTTTGGGTTCAGTGAGTCAGGGCATCCGCTTGGAGACTGCACTGCAGGCAGTCCAGCCAGTCCTTCCAGCTTGTGCCTGGCTCTGGCATTCAGAATGGGTCTGTACAGAGAGGTTTTCAAGCACTGAGACTGTGCTGGCTTTCAGGGGTGCTAGTGGTGCAGGAGGCAGGATTCCTCACTGGAGTAGAGGATGCTGATGTGTTTGGTGCTTTAGCTGCCTTGAGCCCAGGAGCCTGTACACAGCTCTTGTTTCAGAGCAGTATTTGGGCATCCAGGATTAACTCTCAAGGTGCCTTAAATGCTCTTGCACCTTGATGAGTACATGGAAATTTTGCTTAGRTAGCACCTAATTGTAAAGTCATGTCCTGCTTTATCTGTGTTTTACATTGGGATCCTTCAYAAAACTCTCACTTGGCAGAGGAGTCAGGAGGTCTTCAGTGTGTTCCAGGCAGCAATTCTCAGCTGAGGCTGAGCTTTGTGAGGTTTCTGATCTGCCAGACCAGAAGTACAGCACTGGCTGCTGAACTATTCTGCAGTTGTCTTCTGTTTTAAGGCAGCAGAAGTGACTCCCATGGCCCAGCCTATGAAAAGATGCTCTGGAGGTGAAAGTGGAGGTGGCCCCTGGAGTGTGCTGGCTTYTCTGGGGGAGGTTCAGCATTGCAGATCTGGTCTGGGTACACACTCTTGGGCAGTTCATAAGTGTGTAGGAGGCATTACAGCAGTGCTTGTGTTGTGGTCTTCACTTGCCACTGTGCCCCTTTTAAGCTGATCTAATGAAGGCCCTGGAGCACTCTTTATGGCCCTGCTGAAAATCATCTCTTGTCTGCATCCCCATGACCTTCCCCCACCCCTGCAAGACAAAAACTAAATGGAGTTACCCAGAGAATGGAGAGGAAAGGAGTTGAAAGGCTGTCAGGTGAGCCTTCAGTCTTCCTGTGAAGGAAAGCATTAAGCTTCACATCAGTAAAACTAGATATGGAACACCTTCCCCACTTTTTAAGCCTGTTGGCCTTTTGGGTGCTTTGGCCCTGATGGTGTTTCTCATCACATGCTGTGCCATGGGTAGGGAAGAATTTAATTTAAAAAATTCAGACAAAGATGCTCTGCAGTGCAAGACTGAGAACATGTTTGCTTAGGAGGCCTTCCTGGCAATGCCAACATTTATGGGTATAAAGATGATGTCCACCACTTCACAGATTGCACAGAAGTGTTGGAGTTCTTTATAATGTTGTTTTTTGGTTTCTTTCCTTTCAGTCAAAATCCCTTTCTAGTGGCTGCATTTGGAGCTTGCTCTCTCACAAGGCAGTCTAACCAGCAAGCCTTTCAGAAATTCGGACGTTCAATGACAGCCTCTGACATGGTTTCAGAAGTTGGAACAGCTTTTAACAAACTTTTTGAAACCTGAAGCCAAAGCAGCAGAGAAGAAGAAAAGAACAATGACTGCAAGAGTAATTACATGTACCGTAGAATTTACATAATGCACCCTTTCAAGTGCTGTAGCAGCATTGGTATGTTAGGTAGATTTTTTTATTTTTAAGAATAGAAAAATATGATTAATGTAGATATTTTTTAAGAGTTTGGAATACAAAAATGTTTTGGCTGAAATAAGCTGTAGTTGCAGATCTGTTATAATAAAACTAAACTGAAAGTATTCCTCTGTTCTTTTTGATAGTTATTGAGCAATAACTAAAGTGTGAACAGCAAAAAAAAATGCACTTGATACTTAGAAAAAATTCTTCCACCAGCTCAACTGAATTTCTTGGATTTCAGCAAGGTTGTCACTTGTCATTCTTAGACCCTCTGTCTAGAATTAGCTATTGCACTTCATTTTTTGCCATGCTAGTAGAGTAAGAAGCAAAAAGTAAGCCTCTTTGGAAAGGGAATGCATGAGAGTTGCTGTAGATTTTGAATGTAATTAGTTGCCTTTTCCCATTCCCAGTCCTAGAGGCAGCATTCATTTAGACAAGGCATCCCTTCCTGCAATGTCTTTTTTTTTTTTTTTTAAGGTTCCCCCTTGGCAGAATAAAGATACGCTATAGGTATCTTGGCAGTAAAACTCATTAAACAATAATAAGGCTTGCCTGGAAAAGAAATAAATTTCTGTTTCTTTATCTGGTCTTGACTCAATATAATGAACTTGTGAAATAGTCATTTGGAGAGGTACGAGGTAGGGCATRGAACTCGGTGATACCCAGCAGAACTGGTTCAGCTCTCAGTGATCATGGAAGTGCTTCTAAAACTGCAGCTGCCTGCTGGGGTAGAGCTCAGAGCAGCCCAGCACACAGATCTGTAGGTGGGCAGCGATGAGCCAGCAGGAATACAACAAAGGCAGCCCAGGGCTCGTACCTGTACCTTCACAGCAGAGTGCAGGCAGCAAGTGCTGCAAGTCAAAGGTAGGAGCAGAAATGGTGGTCTGTATTTGAGCTTCAGGTGGAGTCCTTAGCACTGCAAAAAGCAGAAGTTTTTAGAGCAAAAAGCRCAGAGGCTTTTACTTATCTTTACAGGACAGCCAGCCATTGTCAGGGCCACACTGATCTGGCACACTGGCAGAGCAGACTAGCATTAGGTGTAAAGCAGAACTTCTGTGGGATTTTACACAGGACCATTCCTTAATTTTTTTGAGATTTAGTCAAAGCTTCTAGAGATTGAACCTGATTGGAGAGGGAGGCAAGTTCATGCAAAGTAAATTTAAATGGGTGCTGCCCTTGACCCTCCACTCCAGCTCCAAGAGCTGCTGCTCATTAAAGCTCTGGAACAAGCACGTAATGCATCCGGTTCCTGCAGGGGATGTCACCTGCTCAGCACAGCCACCCCTGCAATGCTCTCAGCTGCAATGTGGTGTCTCAGACCAGTCAGACTGTTCTCATTCCTTGCAATAGCTGCCTGCAGAAAGCACCCAGAATCAGAAAGGCTACTCCAAGTATTTCCCCTCAGCCCTTAGAGTTGGTATTTATGGATGCACTGTGACTACTACCTCACCCTGATGCATTTTTCTTTTTCTTTTTAAACCAGTTACCTATTTTTAAAATAGGTTTTTAAGTGTTTGCTTGTGTTGCTCTATGAGGGTTCACAGACTACTCTAAAGAAATGAAGTTTTAGTGTTTAATTTAAGCAGTTTTGTAAACTGTGTGCATCTTTGGGGAAACTTAAGCTATTAATTCCCCCCTTAAATGTATTTGAGAAACCTGACTACTTTTAAATGAAATCAGAAAGTTAAAACTGATTTTTAAAACAGCTACTGCCTTTAAAATAACTGATTTTTTCCTTGTAATTAGAACATCMGTGGTATTATAATCTAAATGACGAGTAGGCGAAGTCAATCAATTAACAGAGCTCAGTACAGATTTCAACTTGCCTTGTTGGTTTTAAAGCTACACAGAAGTTGTAACTCCGTTATTCACTAATGTATATGAATTGTTACAATTTTTGAACATTCTGGAAATGTAGCAGTTTTTTTTGGTAGGAAATAAAAATAATAGCAAATTGACTGGACTTTGTTTGGTGTGTGCTGATCTCATTTCCCACAGCAGCTGAGCTGCTGCTCACCATTCACTCTCTTTTGCTGGAACAACACCGCCATGAGCAAATGTACAATACCAGCTGTGTCAAATAAGCACCTGTGCCCCAGTGCTGRATGAAAAGACACCTCACTCTTCTCTGGAAGTACAGATAATGGAGAAAGGGAGCAGAAAAAGAGCTACACATTTTATTCTCAACAGTATAAAAGAAAGCAGTATAAAAGAATCCTTTTGAACAGACACTTTGAAAACACACAAGTGCCTTGTAGATGAACCCATGTTTTGGTTCCTATGTTTTTGTAAATTGATTTAAAGAAAGTGCAGGTACCAGGTATGTACCAGTCCTGTATCAATACAGGCCTTAGAACACAGCTCACCTCAGGTGTAAGAGAGACTCTGCCCATACCCACAGCAGCCATGGCCAGTAAAAAGATAACAGGTAAAAACTAAATATACTTTATACTAATATATATATATATCCTATATATATATATATATATATATATATATCCTAATTTTATCTTTCTAATTCTGGAGAAATCCTGAGCGTGCTACACTCCCAGTGCTAGAGAAGGCTCCTTGTATTCTGTGCAAGAGCAAACAAAAGTACCAAACCTTACAGGTAACTGGATACCATCATATTACAGRTAAAGGTTTCACAGGATCAAAGCAGCACCACTGCAATAAGGAAATACTTTGAGGTTAAAAGTATCCCCCATTCCTATGTCTGAGAGGAACAGAATTGTCAGACTGAGAGGCATAAAACTTAAGCGTTTTCATCTTAAAGACAGGCCTAAGGTCTTGCCTCTGCCTTCACAAAGTTTAAACTCTGTGTCAGGTCAGCAACACGGGGTGAGGGCAGATGACAGAGCCTTTGGGCTGGGGCAGAACAGACCCATGCCTCATGGTGTTAAATCAGCTCAGCTGCTCCTGTGCTGCCTTGCATTGTGGATGCTTCCACCACCTGTGCTGCAAGGCCTGTATTTATTTACCAAGTACTAGTGCCAACAGTTTTGCTCAAATTACATGCTATCGYTTTTAGCCATTCTGTTCAACAGATTTTATTTTGAAAGAATTAGTATTTACAACAGTTGCTGAAGTAGTTGAAATTAAAAACAAGTCCAAGGATGAAGGATCAGCTTTTTTTCTCAGTCTGCTTCTCTGTCTGCCCTCCTTCTGCAATTTCCCAGGTTGAAACAGCAGCTCTGTCCTGTAAGAGAAAGTAAGCAGGTCAGTCCAGCCCAACTGGATCACAGGTTTTTTAACCAAGATTCAGTCAGCAAAGCTATTCATCCAATTGAGCATAAGAGGTGCCAATTCAATCTCACAGGAATGATACTGCTACTAATAATGCTGAGTTGTAAAACAAAACTAGACAATTTTTCCTAGCTCAGAGAGAAGAAATACGGAGTCAAAATGTCACCTCTTCAGCACGGAATGCTGCAGCAGGGTGCAGCCTCTCACATGAGTAGCTACACCCAACTCATGCAATCGTATTTTCAAGTCTCAATGGCTCATGTTCCTGAAAAAACACTCAATACATATGAACGTATGGCTGAACATGTCTGATCTGAACTCAGGACRGAAGCTGTTGATTTTAGTCTCTGTTATGTGATACTGTCATATATTTGAAAGGCAATATAACAGCTAAATTCAACATTCTATTTAGAACCAGCTGTTTGCAATGGTTGAAAATAAAAGTTAATCTGAGCACTGACACACAGCAATGTTCCATGAGCGCTGTCTCACGAGAGCAGCTGGAACTGCTGATTCTTTTTTCATGAAAATGAAAACTTTTTGATGCCTCAATACATTTCACTTGGTAGCACAGCTTCCAAGCATGCCACAAYGACAAGAAAAGAAACATGGATTTTTTTAAATCAGTCTGTTGCAAGATATGTAACTTCAGCCAACATCCTTGGCAATGAGCAACCTGACAGAAGAAACCAGAGTAGGGAAATCACAAGCTAGAACCTGAAGGAGAAACTACTCTTTCTGCAAAGCTGATTTTTAAGAAAATTAGGCTTCTATTCAAGCCACCCCCACCCTGCCCTGCCTCAAACCAGGGGGGTTCCCAGTCTGCACTGGATRGAGCTGAGGCTTGCCTGCTTCATCTGTTGTGCTGTTTTTCCACCTGCACATGGACATCAGAAGTTGCTGGCTTGCTTGAGCCTCAAGTGACAGAGAGCAGCGTGTTGGCATTAATGCATACATGCTGTGAGGCTCAAACATTTTATGGAAATGAGGGGCTAGGCAGAAATGAGAAATTCACATAACTTCCTCAAGCAATTATTAGGCAAGCAGGACCCCTGTTAGGTGCTGTTTTACTGGGGCATTTCTGGCATCAGCTGACCCAGCCAGGGAGACTCACGATGAGCAAGAGGGTGGGGAGAGCCCTGCTTTGTGTAGGCTGTGTCTTGTTGCACATGTGCCTTGGTGAGCCTGTGTGAGGAACTGCAGAGCTGCATCACCCAGTTTGCAGGACTCTCTGGGATCTGGAAAAGCAAGGTGTAGGCTAACTTCACAACACCTTCAGATACTTCCACAGTATCAGCAAAAAAAAGCAGGAGTTCAGACTCGGATGCTTACTCTGTGTGTACTCCTAAGTGCATTTGTGCTTTGTCTTCTGGAGCAATCTAGTCTGGGTCAAATTATGATGAGCTTCAGGTTATTAAATTTTTTTTAATAAATGGAATTGTTTGAATCCTGGCTCAGACTAATTTGTGGGGTTTTCAAATGTAAATCCCCTTAAAAACAAACCAAAACAGATCTCAAAAGGATGGATGTGGAGCTGCAGCAYTTTCCCAATGGATGAAAAGGCAGGCTGCTTCTCCAAGACTTTGTCTCAACACAGTTGTTTGGATTTGCMAATTTGTTTGACAGGTGAGTGCAGTGGGGATTTACACACAAGTTAAAGGAAGCAGATGTTGCAGCTTCCCTTTCCTTCCACAGCTGCAGCTCACCACCACCAGCACCATGCCCTGGCCCTCATTTTGCTGGGCACTCGCTCATCCAAGAGAGGAGRGCGCCGAGCACGCTGCGCTCCAACAGGAGCGGTGACAAGTGACAGCCCTCAGGCTCAGCAGCTGGAGCCATGCGTGCTGTCAGTCCCTGATGTCACTGTGCTTTCCATCCTCCCACTGGAAGAACTATGGAACCAGACTTGCCAGCATTCGTTCCCAAGGTCAGGAAAAATGGACAGTCTAAACTGGATGGAGGGAGAGAATGCAGAGGATTATTCTGCACTCAAGGAGCAACAGTGACCCTCGCCTYACAGAGGCAAGAAGGGCAATGGCCAGGAGGAACGGGAAGAAGCAGCACTTTAAGGAAGTACTGCAGGTCCTTGGAACCAGGAGAAGGCAGTAATGCCATAGAGGGTCTTCTCCCAAGCTAGAGATGCCATTGAGATAATGGAAATAACACTGGCATTAGGTGTAGGCTAAAAGTAGAAAGCAGAATAGAGAGAGGAGTGGCACAGGAATTGGGCAGAGTCCCCATGGCTCAGGAACAATTGGGAATGAAGTTGCTGAAGATGGAAAAGGCTTTCTCWTGAAAACTTATTTTTGGTGGGGTGTGTGGGGTAGATAGAAGGAAAGCATTACTTTCACAAGTCATCTTGGTTTACTTTCCAGTTCCTTTGCAATCTTCTTTAAAGCTGCACACATTACTCACACCCTTCCTTCTGGACTGAACTTGGGCAACTTAGAGATTTCTGAATATTATGAGATTATTAGTGGCTTGCATGGAAACACAAGGCTGAGGGGGAGMAGAAGAGAAGGCAGCAGTATAGCCAAACAAGAGCTTGACTTCYACCTCCTGATACTGCAGTCACACAGGGAGCAGGGCACCACACCACAAACTGCTGAAGGGGAATGAAGGACAAAAATATGTTATCTGAAAAAGTGAGTCTCACAAAGAGAGTTACTGTCTYCTACCTTGATGTGGATTCCAAAGGCAGCAAGGTCTCCACGCAGACTGTCACAAGCCTCCAAGAGGGGCTTTCTCTCCTGCATTAACTGCTTCCTCTTTTCCTTCTGCTCCTGTTTGGATCCCTGGGCTCCTGCTGCACCCTCCACTGGCGCAGCATCTGCTGCTTCGGGCAGAGCCAGCGCGTAATGCCGGACCTTGGAGCGGAACCTCACCAGCTCCTCAATGACACTGGAGAGCACTGCAGACTTGTCTCCTCCCACAGCCACCTAGAAATCAAACAGGGAGCTTTACAAACATCTGATATTTAAAAAATCAACCCCATCTCCATAGCAATGTGAGGCTTTACCACCTCTCTTGGTTGTGCATCTTCCATATATAGGTAGGATTAAAATGGCACCATCTCACTAATGTTGGACAAAAAGTTACAGTGGAGTCACACTTGGAAGTAATTCAGCATGTTTCTGCACAAGAAAGCATTTACCTTGGAGCAGAGTGCTCTCACATGAACACAACACACAGCATAACCCAAGTGGGGAACTCATCTSCACAGGAAACCTCGGATATGCCAGAAATGTATGTAACTTAAAAAGGGATCTGACAAGTTAATGGAAGAAAGGCCTGGCAACAGGAATCCAACACAGCAAGGGAAGCCTAGCCACCAGCTCAGACAGCTCCCTGGCTGTAAAAGTCCAAAGACAAAGAATACATAAGCCCTTTACTCTGTCTTTGAGCTCCAGACCTCCTTCAGGAAATACAAACCAGGAAAAGTATGTATTTTGCCTTTAAGTCTCCAGTCCAYCCTATCCCTTCTCCTTTCATCTACAGAAACCCTTCCCAAATCCACAGAACTTTCATCTGATCCACCTTACCCAAAGTTTCAGCCACTCAAAAAAACCTGACAGAAGCAGCAGCTACTGCACACAGGGTGTGGRTATTTCCTGGCTGCAGCTGAGCCCCTTCCTCCCCTCAGCCACTTCCAAGCTTCCCTGGCCTCCTCTGGCTTGGCAGGAGTCTCGCTGGTCAATGCCTCAGGAAAGGAACAGACTCAGTCCTGCTCCAACAGCTGCCACGATGGGAGCTTGGGGTCAGCAGAAGAGGAAGGCCACTCCTCAGCACTGGCACAGCCAGGCTCCTGGTCTTGCTCTTGGCAGAGAGATCACCCCTGTTTCTCATTAGAGGCAAACTCCCAAGGGGAGGAAAAGGACAAGCCTCCAACAAACAAGAGAACCTCACTGCGGTGTTTTATCACTAGGACACGAGAGTGGGAGCACAAAGCACAGCAAGGCCATGGGCAAAGCTCCTGGCAGCAACATCACCTGGGAGCAGAAGGGCTGCTGAGTAATTAAAGCCAGAAGGGACCTGGTTTAGTYACCAAACAGCAGGATGGAAACAAAAGGGAGCAGAGCTTCAGAGGTCACAGACAAAAAAGAGGAGCAGGAGGAGGAAGTGAGGGGGAAGCTATTGAARATATGAGTGTGAAATACAGTGAATTCCTCAAGCTTTCAAAACATGTAACCATTCTAAAGAAGTAGTTTATGAGGTTGAAAAAGGTAATAAATCTAAGTGTCAGAAACACTCAACAGTAAACTGTGGCAGGATAAATACTTAAATACACAAGGGAAAGCCATGATGATGGGAGCATGAAACATGCTTCTAGATACACCACTGAAAGAGTTCAAACCAGGCACCTACTGAAGTGAGAGCCTTCAAAAGGAGGAGCAGCTTTAGGAGATGAACCAGTCTGCCACATAAAACAGCCTCTCAGGGCTGATCTCAAATTTCTGGCCCTTGCTTACTCCACAGACTGGCCCCAGCTGCACCTGCAATACACTCAACACTCTGCACTCCTTGGGAGAGCAAAAGCTTCCCAGCTCTAAAACAGGCACAATGGTTTTCACTCATCACCTTTCCAGATGGATCCATCTTACCCTTACCTCCCTGTGGATCTCTTGCCAATGCAGAGAGAGARAGACAGGCTCTCTTATTGTAATACAGCCACTAGACTGAGATGAGCCATTCCTTAGCATCCCCACTGATATTTCAGAAGCACAGGCAGCTACATTAGGTTGATTAGCTGAGATGAATCCCAGCCCAGGAGAAGACAGACCCACAGGCTACATGCAAACATCCAAATGAGGGGRCCCAAACACTGCTGCCTGTATCCTCTGCACTGTCAGCACAGCAGTRTCCAGGCCAGGCAGCCCTCTCACACACATAGCAGCACCCACTGTGGTCAGGGACTGCTCCTGGCAAGCTGCATTCCTGGGCTACCTGACTAAGAGGCAAGAAAGGCTGGATGCTGAGYTGTTCTGGCTGGTCTCAGAGTCAGGGAGCAATCCCTACACCATTTTATTTACTAAATTGTGGTAGCCCATGGACCTTTCTGATGAAGATTTTGACAGATTCGTTTACTGGAAGCTGAGAGAGCAGAGGAAGAGAGAGGAGTCTGATAAGATGCTCCTTTCATCCTGCTTATCTCAGACCAGCATCTTCAGCTGATCCTCCTGCCACACAGAGAAAGGGACTAGCACAGCCTAAAACAAAGAAAAGCATTCAGAACTTGTTTCAGCAAAAATATAGGTGCAGCAGACGCCTGCATACAGACAGCCCAGAATCTGGAAAAATGACTTTGCCATCCAGCTAACAAAAAAATGTGTTTAGTATGCCACTAAAAATTAACATGSACACTACAGGCTGTGAGGAGTAACACACAGCCAAATCACATCCAGACACTGTTTTGAAAGAAATTTTGTGAGAAAATCCATGGAGGCAAACTAAAAAGCATTTACCACTACACTGCCTGATTTTCAAAGGATGAATAATGTTACATTTTCTTACTCTCTTGTCCCCCTCCCCAAAATAACTGTTTTGTTTTGCAGAACAGTTTCTCTACAGAAAGTTTTCCACTACTTGGCATTCAGCCATATCTGAGCAGGAGAGGAGCAAAGAACACCCTGCTATTCTCCAACACCTTGTGTCATTTTAAATRCTTCCATACATTGRGATATCAYCCCCATATTGATGACTCTCTTTCCYAGTACTAGTACTAGGAAACYAGAACTAGTACTAGTTCAGTACTTTGCTTTGAGCTGTTCTCTCCTTTTGTTTCTCTCCCCATTCCTATCTTTCCAAGAACTAGTTATGTAAGGGCCCCATCCCCAGCTCACTGTCCTCCCCTCCCATATCCCCCCCATGGCTCAAGGCAGAGCAGCCCCTTGCCCTGGCTTTCTGCAGAGGAGTGGGACCCCTCACAACTGCAAATATTCACACAGCTATCAAAGCCAGCCTGGATGCAACCATCAGGAAGAAGAGGAAAATCTGGGGAAAGCCAGACACATAATAGGATGATTTAAATGCCTCCAATGCTAACTTTTTCTTGTTTCATTCCTCAGTCTTTCATTTCCACAGCAAAACTGGTGCAGAAGTCACATGGGAGCACCTCCAAGAACTAAAAAGCCCACGCTTTGTTCCACCTGCTCATAGACTCTCCTAAAACATCACAGGAGAAAGTGCAAGCATTGCAGAAAGGTTTACTAAAACCATTAATAACTTTGTTACATCTGATGCTTTCAGAAAGCACTCTATGAAACACAGGGGCTGCTACCATATCCTCAAACACATAGAAGAGATATTTCATTACCTGTCTTTCCTCAAAGGACATCCCAAGGGCACTGAAAAAGCCTTCAATATAGGAAATAATGCTTCCATACACAACAGAGCTTCTAGGAGATCCAGCATCCTGTTAAGAAAACACTCAAAAGAGATTGTCCAGTCAATACATTTTACAGAGCCCAGCATCTCTCTGCAGCCTAGTCCACAAGGGAAAACTGCTACTAATTATAAAGATCTACCTCCACCAGGAACACCTGCCCAGATAAGCAATCTTACAGAGATACAAAAGCACCTCACAGCACAAAGGGAAGGGATTTAAGTAAGCAAGGGAAGGGAAGAGCTGATCACCAGCCTGTGCAGCAAGAAGAGATGTGAGAAGCTGCCACACATTACATGTGTGCAGTAAATTAGAACTAAAAATAGCACTTCTGGGCATGAAAGGGCTGTGTGTATGGAAACAAAATAAAAAGAACAAAATCCCACATTCATGGACACCTATAATATAAAAGATTAAAACCAAATTCTTTGAGTATCTTATTGATTTGATCCATTGTGAGACTGCTTGAGAAAGTGTATGGCATTTTGTCATGCCCTGGCAGCACCAGCAATCATCAGCAGCAACAAAATAAGGATTAAATGACAGACTGAGGAGCCATTTAAGGGACTAACCCTTGCCTAAAAAATAAAAGTGATGACATGCACAAGCAAATCAGCAGCTGGTACTGGATTTTATCTTACATCTTCACTAGGGCCTGAGATAAGCTATAGTCTAAAATGTACAGGAAGGTCTGAACTGGGAGAAAGGAACAGGAGTGTGCCATCTAAGGTGGGAAATGCTTAGCAGGAAGGCTAAACAGAGGAGTAAGTAGTTATGTGGGGTTACAGTTCTTAAAGAATTTTACTTTACTACACTTGTAATAAAAGAGGGAACACTCCAGACAGCTGGGATGTACCCAGAAAAGCTCCACCACCTCAACCAGAAATCTGAATCAGCTGCCCCACAAATATCCCATCCCATTCTCAACAAAACAACTGACAGGAGGAATTCAGGGGGGACAAGCAGTGACTGACAAAATGGGGGTAGCTGTATCTAGGAGTGGCAATGCCATTACAGATCCCTGCTGCAAAGTGCTTCAGGTCAGGGATTCACTCAGATTGTAAAGATCATTTGTAAAGATAAGGCTAAGGCTAATCTGTAAAGATTTGCTTATTTGCAAAGATAAGGCTAAGGACAAAACTGAAAGCCAATGCCAAAACAGGACCAGAGTGAGGCAAGATTTCTAAACCAACAGGCTAATTCTCTTTTAWAACCAGTTATTACCATGTACACAACATTTCTTTCACTGCACAGACATGGTGAACATGATGACACCAGTACTCAAGGAGCACAGCAACAAGGCTGAGGCGCTCGCCTTGAGTGACAAAGGGAGCTGTTGGTAAAYGGAGAACCAAGAAGTGCTTCAGACAGTGTTTACTGCTCGTCTTGTCCTTACCAGATTCTTTATTTGTGTCAGCATGAGAGATCTTAACAGGGTCTTAATTTGCCAAAAGCCATGTGAAGACAGGCTCATGCTGATGCCAGTTACAGAAGGCAGCAGAAGCCACTCMGCCCCCAGCACTGAACTCACCACCAAGACTGTCCAGTGCACCTGGGGCTGCTGGTCAAAGCCCCTGCAGCAACCACCCCACACCCTTCCCAGTTTAGCTCAATTTCTGTGCACGGGTATTAAGCAAAGAAGCAGGGTAAGAACACAGAACCAGCACTAAAATTAGCAGCATGTCACAACAGCCTCAGGACTTCCAAAAGCCTTAGGTATAAATACTGCAGGGTAGCAGTAAAGAAACATCCGCTGGACACAACAGAGCACAAARCAATAGCCATGCACAATTCCTGTGATAGGGTCAGGACAAATGGGCTCCATTAAGGTCAAAAATTTATGGAGCTTTGTTTCTGCTGGTTTCTTATGTGAACAATAAACTAATCTGTCTGCATTAGGCAGTAGGACAGTGGACAGCTGTCATTTTCTGATCTCTGTATCCTAATGGGTTACCTTAGTAACAGCCTTAAGCTGTCTGTTGCCATGGTGAATGAGGTCCATAATTGCTGCAACAGCCCTGGAGGTGTCAAAGTCATCTGCAAACGCAGCCTTCACGGTTACTTTTGTGTTAGCTAGCCTTCAAGAAGAAAAGGTAACATTTAAGATAAGACAAACAAGATGCCAGCAGTATGCTGAATTCATCAGCCATTCAGCCAGAGGGAGTCACTGAAAGGACACTGCTAGCTCCTTCCCAGCTGTCCTGTGATGGGCAGTGCTGCACTCATCAGGGAGAATACATCTTTCTGCTGTGAAGGGAAATATTTGATGCATGTCAAAGTCCTAAGTGTTACAGCCATTCAATAAATATACATGGCTAATCAGAGGGGCCAACAACAACAGAGCAAAGCTTGCCTTAAATCATTTAAAAACAGATGGAAAATGAGACTGATATTAAGCATATCAAAGGTCTTACTGAGCTCTGGTTTTTTTTCCAGCAGCCCAATAATCATGCTAACAGCATGCTTCTCTTCCAAAGGCACATCACAGACAACTCTCCAGCGCCTGGCAAGAAAGCTGTCCTGGGGCTGGCCAAGAATCCTGCTGGCAGGATCCAACTCAGAACCAAGCACTGTCTCCTCATTTCCCAGGAGAGCCCAACGCCAGTCCCAAGGGATTGCACTCACCCTGGCCCAGATGGAAAGGTCCAGTGGGACATTTGTGTAACAGTGCCAAAAGCCAGCGGGCAACCAGCACAGATCACCACAGAACCAGCACCAGCAGCTGCAGCCACTTGGAGAGGGAGATGAGGAGAGCAGCAGGGATAAATGGGGAGCCACAAACAGCTGCTGGCAGCGTGCTCCCACACCCAGCCAGGTGAACCAGAGCTTGACAGCACGGCCCCAAGGATGCCATTTCCCAAAAAAGTGCCAAGGAGCAGGGGCACCTCAAGCTGTCCCAGCATCTCTGGGGCTCTTCTGAGCCTTATTTCACCTSTTTCTGTATTTTTCTGCCTGGAATGCCTACCTCCCCTCAGATACTGGATGGCTGCTGTTCTAATTCACTCTTCTCAACACTTTTCCCTGCAAGCCTACCCCTCTCCACTGAGTATCTAACACTTCACTAATTAAGAGCTTTGTTTCATTTTGGTTGTTTTTACACCTAGGAATACACAAGTTGTGCCCTCCCACACATCCCCTACTGATTATCCATTTCAACTTCCTCACACCTCTCAGCTTTATCTTGCACCAACAGATCTCCTGCAGCCCCCTGCTGAAGGATTTGCTTTTGCCAAATACCATAGTTAGTTAATGCAACTCCACTTTCCTGTAATGTGCTCCAGTGCCCCTTGCAACCCTCAGCCAGTGCAGCCACAAGCTTTCCCAGCAGTGAGGTACCTGAGCCACAAGGAAGCTGCCTCTCACCTCTACAGCCCAGGCTGTCTCTGCTCTGACTGTGCAGCCCAGAGCTGCCTGCACTAACCTTGCTTCAGGGCACTCAGTGCCCCTCCTACCCTGACTCCGTGCTCTGCTCTCAGCTTTGCATCCAGCACACAGCACATCTCAGTCCTGAAGATAATCTGGTTTTCATAATGGACTCCAAAGGATTCTCCTCACCATTGTCAGGGTCACAACAACTGTAATTGCTTCCTGCCCTGTGACACCCCTGCCRATGGCCAATCTCTCAGTAGCCCCTTCTCTCCTCTGCTGCACACCACAGTGCCAGCTAGCTYGATTACAAATCCAGGTGCCCAAGGTGTGTCACTCTCCAGCGATCCTTTTTCATCTCCAGTTACCACAGCCCAGCTCAGTTTGCAAACTGGGGACCCTCACAGTTGCCACAGCTTTGCCTCCTGCACCGCTCACGAGGGGCAAAGCCTGAGTGAGGACAGGCACACCAGAAAAGTAACACAGATCTTAAAACCACAGTGAACTGAGGACAGTGGACTAAGAGCAAAAACAGCTGGCTAGAAAGAGAATTTTTTAAAAACCTGTCCTTGTTTTTTGGGCTGRGAGGGAGGACTGCTGCTTAGTCCCTCTTGTCCTGCTTCTTAAACAGGAGTTTGTCAGCCAACTACTGCTCACATAATCACAATCTTTTAATACAGGAAATGCACTTACCTTTCCCACAATATGTCTTCTCTAACAGGGTCACACACCAGCTGTCCTTTTATATAAGCATTTGCATCTCTAATAAATGAGGAGATTGCYTGAAGAAGGTTCTTTGCATCTTCCATGCTCTCCTCACTAAATTCTACTGCTAAAAAAAAGAAATCAAGGCATTATGATGGAGAGAATGTTGTCTGTCATACACAGGAACAGTATTTGGAGACAAAGGAGAAGTTTGTTATTATTTGTATAGCAAACTTCTCACAATTAATTGCACATTTAATTAAAAGCTCCATTCTTCATGCATACYAGGAGGATTAAATCAATATAAAAGACAATCACTACATATGACAAAGTATAACCTATCAAACTGAACACTATCAAACACTTATCAAACTGAATCAAAAAGCAGAATCTGGAGTTTACTGAAGCAATCACTATTTAAMTTTAATTTTTTTCCATTACTGAATCTCCCTGCAAAGTTATCAATCCAAAGCATTAGGATTTAATAYACTTCTAAGTGTTCTAGTGATGGCAACATGCACCTCTAATTTTGTGCCTATTTTAATTTAGGTAGACACAATCTGTATTTGGAGATGTCCAAAGAAGCCCAACCCTCACCACTGACTATTTAAAGGGCTGCTTCACCAACATCTAAAATCTAGATGAACCTAACATTTGTGGTGTAGCTCCTGAACAATTCCCTCACAACATCAAAGCTAAACTGACCATACCACTTTGATAAAGCTATCTTTAGAGAAAATACAAATTGCTTAAACTCTTAAGGGCATGTCTAGGGTGGAATTCATCACACTCACACATATCAAAGCCTCTTACAGCCCTTGAAAGAAAGATAAAATCTCAAGGTAAACGATTGCTTGCATCCACAGCTGAGCTCCACTTTACAATGAGATGGGCCATACAGGAACCCTACAGAGCTCCTCTTCCCCCAGCCACRGTAACATCAGCCCTACCACTAACAAGGCATCCATGCACACAGACATCCCCACTGCATTCAGGGAGACCCTACCTCTGGCAGGCAATTCCCCTCTGGGAGCTTCCAGAGTCCACTCCTGCTGGCAGGAGCTCAGCAGGCTCCCCTGGCCTTGCCTGCACCCTGTGAAGTGCAGGAGCCAGACTAGCTCACTGTCACTTTTACTGGGAATTGCTGTCAGGGAGAGGCTTTTTTAATTTGTACAGGAATGTGCAATTTTCTGTAGAAAAGCTTTTGGATCCCACATAGGAGAGCTCACTTGACTTTAGAGGAGGTTGTGTCCTTAGGACAGGCCTGAGTCTGAATGCACTCCTTCCCCCAGTATCACACCAGAGCCATCCACAGGCAGAGCAGTATTGCTTCACTGCTGTACTCCTGACCTCAGCAATAAGGTACATCCAAGCTACAGCTGCCAGCACACTCCTGGAATCATCAGTACTGAGCATCCCCCATAGCTTCCACAGAAATCTCACCTCTGGGCCTGCCCGGGGTGCATCCAACTGCTTTGTAGAACTACCCAGTGCTGCCCAGACAGACTCTTCAGAGCAGACAGTTCTACCAAGAGGACAGATGTAAGAGGGGAAAAAGCAGCCAGATGTGAGACCCAATCTCATTTCCATTAGCCTAAATCCCAAGGAAGCCTAACTGTTTAAACAGACTTTATACAGGACTTACCCCAGCGTAACAAAGGTGTAAGTCTGGACCCGTATTTGTCAGATTTTTCACTTGTGTATAATTAAAAATCTGCATTACTGCCTCATTAAATCAAGCTTTACTTAGTTTTCAAAAAGACCAAGGTACACATCTCTATAACATAATGAGACACTGAGAGTGATCAATTATATACACTAGGATTACTCAACTGATTAACCTGGTTACAAGAATTCTGCTAGGAATACTAGATGAAAGTTTATCCTGATGAAACCTACTTTAGTTGAAGCTATTCTTCATCCCCAGTTCAGGGCATACTCCTAAACCACTGCCTGCAGGCACTGCAAACCCACAACACAGCATTGGTCCTATAAACCAATGTGCTCCCCACTCCTTTGTCACTGACAGCCCAGAAAATCCCCACTGCCCCCAGAGCTCAGCTGCACCCCAAGCAGCTCTGCCCCACCACCAGAGAGGCAGAGAGGCAGATAAAGCAGAGGAACCTCACACAAAAATACATTATGGAAAGATGATAAAAGTCTCTTCTCTCTAACTTTTCTCCTCTTCCCCACAAGCAAGGCATGCAGCTTKATCCTCCCTCTGACAATGATCATCACAGGAAGGGACTCCACTCCCATGAAACACATGCACCTCCCTGCACACATCCCTTTCAACCCTTGCCCCTCCAAGGCTGGGCAAGTGTGGAGTAAAATTTGTCTCTACTTGGGCCTGTTAGCACACACAGAGACAGGGGGGTAGCTCAGACAACAAGAAAGGCCCAATYCAAGCCAAAGAAAACACAGTTTCAAGCATGAGCCATTCCCAACTGTCAGCAGCTGCCCCCATCCACATGCYTACAAAGATCTTTTCTGCAGATTCAATCCAATGTTTGTGGTACCACCTGACCCCCCAAACCTGGATTTTACAAAAGGCTTTCTTTGGCAGATCAGAATGGCAGGAACCATCACCCATGGGTCTAGGCTATAAAAACCTTTTAAGAAACAGGTCCTTGGGATCTCACTTCTAATAAAAATATGAGCAGACAGCAAGATGAGAAGGAGTGCAGTAAACTTATGTTTAGACCAAAGTGAATATTGACAGCAGGGACACAAGCTGACAGGCAGCACAGTGAATACCTGCCTCAGCAGAGACCAACTCTGGCTCTTTATGGGAAGCCAATAATGCACATGGCCTTGTAAGGTGGAGGTGGGAAGTGCAGACTTCTGAGCAACCCTTACCTGCCAACTGGCTTACACTCTGATAYGACATCACCATATCCTTTCATCAAAGCCGCCCACATGCACACAGGTAGCACTCTTTTTCTACCTCAGGGGGGTGTTTATCCTAGAAGTAATGCAAAAAGCACAGGCTCAAATGCAACCAGCTGACAGGGAGTGAAGAAAGCCTGCAGGCACCTCTCCACTGCAGGGCTCCAGTGCCATTCTTTGTCCTGAGGCAAGGAAACTAYCAGACATTTAGCTCTTGCTCACATGACAAAAATGTCGACATGACAGTGGTAGCAGGTGTTAATCTTTCCTCTTGTTTTAAACACACATTTGTTCAYGACTCCCAAGTGCCCCCAGCCAGGGAGACACCTAAGTGTACACAAGGAATTTCATCTTTTAAAAGAAGCAATCAGCCAARTGTGCCACTGCCCTGCAGCATCACCCCAAAACAGCCAAGCATGCCACCAATCCACTGCATGCCTGAACAGGATGCTGCTCAGCAGCAGACTTGCAATTGGATGCACCCCTCTCATTCTGTGACAGCTGCAGAGGAGTTAATAACCACCTCTCTCTTTACTATCCCATGCTTTGAAATATTGCAATTACTCAATTCCTGATGCCTTCAACTGTCCTAGGAGAGGGAGGATCCACCAGGAATGTCACATGGGTGGCTCCTGCAAGGCAGTCAGCAGTATGAACAAGGAGAAAAGACTTCTCAGTCCAACGACTGCACGACTATAAAGACTGGCAGCACACTGCACACTGACAGGCATGAGCAGTGCCCCAGAGCCTTGGCCATGCCAGCTCTTGCAGTCACACTGCTACAGGTGCTTTATCCAAGGCAGACAGAGGCCACTGGAACACCACACCAGCTGCAGCGCCATGCTCCACTATTCCCTTGCCATGCCAGGACAGCCAACAAGCCAGGWAACCCAACAGTGGTCAAGGAGATACCATCTGCTTTTGGCAGCTCCCAATAAACTGGTAGGAACACAGACGTACAAAAACCTCTTTCAGCTCAAAGCAGCATCTACCTGCTGGAAACACTATGGGGTATACAGGGAAGCTGACAAAATCTCCCCACCAGCAGAGAGATGATCTGCCAGGCTAAGGTGTTCATTAGGTTATCATGCGCTGGTCTAAGTGAGCTGCACTGCACCACAGAACTGCCTGAACACTCAGGAACTCCACAGGACAAAATTGGTAACACAGCAGGAAGATGAAAATTATTAGCCAGCCCTCATCATACCCTCTACAGGAATATAAACCACAGCTCTATCTAGATATGTCTCCAAAAACAGCTCATCGTGACTGCAATACAAGTAACTACAACAGATGCAAATCAGAGACACAGGTAATTGATTAATTAAAAATGCAATTAACTATGAGTCACAACTAACTGCAGCTCAAGAAGGTATTTAAATGAATGGTTATGTTCTGCACTCAGTAAAGCCCATTTTCTAACTGTGAGCCAAAGAGCAGCCCCACAGAGCACCACCAAACCCTTTCCACCCGCTGCATTCGGGAAGCGCAGGGATCCGCACGGGGAGCTCGCTCCGGAGCTGGGAAAGGCATGGGGAAAGCTGGGAAAGGTGTGGGGAAAGCTGGGAAAGGTGTGGGGAAAGCTGGGAAAGGTGTGGGGAAAGCCAGGCACACCTCAGCAGGAAAGGGCTGCTCCTTACCTGAGCTGTGGGGAAAGCCATGCACACCTCAGCAGGGAAGGGCTGCTCCTTACCTGAGCTGTATCTGCCACGCAAACAAAACATTCTGAATTGGTCTGATGAACATTTCTTCAGGAAATCCTAAACTCCATGCACAAAAAGACAGCTTCAGCAGATCAATTTCTTCAGGAAATTTCTTTCACCCCCTTGCTTTTCAAAGTAGCATGACCAGTAACACATCTTTGCAATTTAGGACAGGCATAAAATCTTTAAACTCTAACACTGCCTTAAAACCTAAACTAAATAAAATTCAATTCCATATAAGACAGATGTGCATACATGTATACAAGATATAAATATACACACAATATCCAATATAAGATTGAAGATTACTTTGCAAGTACAATCAAACRTACACTGTAAAAACACCTTTGCAAAGAAAACCCAAAATGAAATTATCAGAYTAAGATTGGGATATAATCTTATACAGATGAAAGCTCCTGAGTTTTGCAAACTTTACAAAAATAAAAAAAAGATTTATTGAAAAAGAAAGTAAGTGTGCTTTTTCTGCAGGACTAGAACATGAAGAAACACAGGGAGTGAACAAAGAKAAATCCCAGCACTATGAAAACAGTTATCTGTGTTAATTATGAAGCCTAATAAACTCCACTCTAATATTAATCTAGCTTTACAAATAATTTACTCCAGTAAACAGTAAACTACTAGTATTAGTACTAGTACAACTAATGTATATTAATAGCATAATGAGCTATTTAAATCTTTGGTAGGTACACTAATAAAACATTCAATCACTTCCAACCCTGCTCTCAGCAAGGCTGGACACTGTGAAAGATTGACTGTGACTACTGCACTTCTGTTTTTTTTTTTAATTTGCAATTTTTTTAATTTGCAAACTGGTGAGGATCACTGAAGTGCCACAAAAATCAAAAATAATAAGAAGACAGTACAAGTGAGAAAATATGGAAAGTGTTATTTGCTTAAACCTCACATTTTGGAATAGTCTTCTGGTACAAGACTAAACCGGCCTGAACAGCGGAAAAGCATCAGCAATGTGCTGTCTCTCAAGTGAAAATAGAAATAATTGAGGCAATCACAATCAAGAAACAGTGGTACTGATTGTTTTGGTGGGTATTTGTTTGTTTGTTGTGGGTTTTTAAAATAAACTGGATATAAATGAGTGTACCCCATATGCCCAGCAGCTTTACACTAATATACAGAGGTAGAACAATATGAGTACAGTACAGAAATAAATTCAAATTTGGYAAAGGACCATCCAAACTAGAAAAAACAACTCTGCATTTCCTTTAAAACAGAGAACAGATGAAGAATCACAGCTCTTTGAAAGCGGCTTGCTTGGCCCTGTGTTATCACAATCTCTTTGATTTTYGRGRTCAGAATTAAATTTTTWAAATTAATTAATTTTAAATTAATTWATTTTTTTAAATTAGTTATTAAAAAAGGAAAGAAAAAACTGGAATAGGGTACAAGGAGAGGGAAACAGGGCAGCTGGATGCAGAGGATGCTGGGCTGCTGTGCCCAGGTGACAGCCTGGGATGCAGGTGGCAACTGGCTGGACCAAGGGAAGATCCTGGACAGTCCTCCCCTCTTTTGGCACGGGCATAAAACCTTCCATGTAGGGCTTAACTTTCAAGGGGCAAGGCAGCTGTACAGGAAAAAATTGTTCCACTGGATTGAAAATCACTTCTCAGGAAAGATTAATACTTGTTACCCATGTGTAAGGGCAGACATGAAAAGCCCTACAAGGAAAGAAAGACAGGCCAGAAATATTTGTTTCCTCAACACAAGCTGTGCCATCATGGAGGACATGGAGAAGAAACAACATTTTTATATGCAGCTTTTAACTCCAAGCACTGCAGTTGTGGTGATTTCTCCACCCTGTCCACAACATCTGCTGAGACATGAGATTTCTGTGAAAATTGTGAGCTCCAGGGAAACAGGGCTTAACTGTACCCAGACAGCATCAGAAGACTTAGGAATAAAGCAGCTCATATTGAACTTCATTTTAAAGGGATTTTAATTAATTTTTCCAAGAGGGCAAAGGGGAAGACATATGCCAAAGCAGTTTCCCAAGTTTTGTCTAAAGGAAGGAAATCACCCTATTCCAGCAGTAGGCATCAGCCATCATGGGAGTCACCCCAGCATAGCTGGAGCACACACAGCTGGTAGAGAAACCCTGCTCTGGGCCACACCAAAAACCTGGGGACACAGGGAAATATCACATAGTCMTGTGGCTCGGGGGTATCAAAAGGCAAAGCTTCTGTGCCTCAGCAAGGTCACCATATAAAGGGTAATGGGAGAGACTGCTGCAACAGCGTGGTTCAGGATATCCAGCAGCTTCCTGACAAAACACTGACACTATGTCCCATTTCACCTAAAGAAGGACTAAGAAAAACATCCATTCTTTTCCAAGTCCATGCTTTTTCAAATCATTATTAAGGACAGACTGATGAGTACCAATCACTACAGAACAGAATCATTCAGGTTGGAAAAGACCCCTGAGACTGTCAAGTCCAACCACAAATGTACAGTGCAGGATTTCTGGTACTGGGCACAAATTCTGCTCCTACAAACACTCTGAGCTCAGCAAGATCCATTGTTATAAGCAAACCATGAATCTGAACAGGAATCCTACCTCCAGATCCACAATAACAGACACATTAGTACTAGAGAAACACTGCAGCACAAGCACACACTCCAAAGCTTTCTCAAAAGAGGGCTGTGATTAATATTCACATATTACACACCTACAAAATTTCTTCAATTCAAACAAAGAAATTACCTTAATCGTTATGTAGTTTTTTAATGACTTTGACATTTTTTCTTGACTTCCTTTAACATGCAAGTGCCCTATAGTAAAAAAAAGGAATTAATCAGGATAAACAAGTGTGCTTCTGAATAGGGAGCAAATGAGAAAGACTGCACTGAGACACTGTAAATGTTGGAGGCAGCATATGCTATGATGGATACATGCCAAACACTTCAATGTAACGGGGAACATTTTTCAAAAGCTTTGCCTACAGTCCTGCACGTCTCCATTCTCAAAACTTCCACTGGGTGAATTTTAAAACACAGTCATTTAAAACATAAAAAAAAAACAACCCACCCACCGCCATCACCACGAGTCCCCCTGCTCAGAATTGACAATAAACTGATAAAAACAAGCAAGGACATAGTTTCAGTCTTCACAAGTACTTTACCTGTTACTCTTGACTTCTCAGAAGTATTTTAAGAAATATTTTCCAGTGATCTAGCGTTAAAAAATCCTGAAAACTCCACCTTCKGTACTTATTACTTGCTGATGGCTGTTAATGTTATTTTTTTACCCCAAAGTTTTAAAGCACTGGTTCAAAATATCTTAAATGCATAATGAATTTTCTACAGATTCTCAACTTCTCCAGACTTGTGAGAAAGAAAAAGCAGGGTGAAGGAGGGATGCAGCTACAATATCTAATTTGAATTAGAAATTGTAGTTTATTTTAAAGTGTGATCTCTGAGCACTGCTAGAACACTCAATTGTCACATAGATCACTGCTTTGCAGGGCTGTAGCACAGAAAAAAGGTAGTAACACTGCATTTAAGAGTATGTAGAGCTTAGAACTGAAAGCTCTGTCAAAGAAAGACAGGAGAGGTACAGCCTAAGGCTGCCCACTTCCAGGTCTCATCCATGTGAGCCACAGCAGCACCACTGATGGAAAACACCAATTATTCACAGCACCAGAGAGATGGCAAACATGCTGCCACTGAAAGACTACTCAGCATCATTTCAGAAATGTTGTTAAAAGCCTTAATAGGCTTCTCCTAATGAAGGAGTAATTCTGTAAGTTACCAACCACCCACAACTAAATGAGATTTTAGGCACTTCTGTGACCTGCAGCACCTAGCACTTAATCATACTTTGAGGCAGATTTTTGAGCATAAGTTTCTCTTGCTCTGTAATACCCTACCAGCACTGCATTCTTTCACATTTGGCAGCCCAGTGCTACCAGTGCCTCAGAGTGCAAGGACAACGTATGACTGTGCTCCTGCTTTTATGAGCGGYGACAGAAGTGACATTTCTTGCTCAGCAACCCATGCAGCTGTCTGCATTTTGTGCTACTCACTGCACAGAGCTGCTTTGCAGCCTTGCCTGAAACCCTCTTGCTTCCACAAGTAGATAAAATCCCCGTTACACTCATCTGGATATGAAAACAAGCTCAGGCCTGACAACTGGACTTGAAAAGATCATCACTTGACTTCTCAGCTATTTCTGATAACGATTCAAAGCAACAGGAACTCACCATGTKAAGTCCTATCCTAACCACCTCAAAATTTAATTTTGTACAACACACTCTACAGAGAGTAGGAATGAATCAAAAAATCCATGGATGCAGAACCAGCTGCAGCAGCTACCCATGATAAAAATCCTTGCTTTCACTATCTGTCCTGTCTGCTTGCAGGTGAGGCCACTTTCACCACTGCATCATTAAACCTAGGACACTCAGAAAGCACATTCAGGCTATCAGACACAGCTGGACACCTGCAGCTCTTGGGACTCAAGTAAAACCCACAGCCAAAATTCTCCTGGGAGAAGGGGAAGAGCCTGGCTAAGATTACTTTCTTTCTTTTGCAAAGGTGCCTAAATACTGACTTAATTAACTTCAGGCGGACAAGCTTTAAATAGTTGGACTGTGTTTTCCTAAAAATGTACCAGTAACATCTGAATTTGAATTAATATTCCTCTTCCAAGAGTTYCAGTACTTAGAATTATTTCATTCAAGAACACAAAATACAAGGATTTTCATAACTTTGGTTTGGCGCTCTTCCCAGAGTACAAGTAGTCTAAAAATAAAGTCCTTATAAGATTTACCCTCAGTGCAGGGATTTTCTTCCTCTAATGGGGACTGCTCCTCCAATTCTGAGCTGCTAAAATTCTGAAGTCTGTTAGCAGAATAAATTGTTTCTGAAGCTGATTCATTTGCCCTAAATAATTCACACCATCATCCTCCAGCAACTCTTTCTGACTTAATRAATGCAATCTGTCAGCTCCTAGAGAACTTCAGTGTAAAAACTGCCCTTGGAATTAAGTTCTCCCTTTTTTTTTTTTAATTGACTCTTCTTTATTTAGCTGGTATCAAAAAATATTTTCCCTACAGATTCAGTTCCAAGTTTGAAAAGCCAGATTCACTGGTTTGTCAACAGAAGGCTCTCCTTGGCAGTAACCGGTGCATCTCAATGGAAATGCAGAGGATTCTACAGCACCTTGGGAACAAAGCACACCCTGGAGGATGCACCAGCCTCTGGACAACTGCTATTGATTTACAACAGGCTCTACACTGGGAACTGAAACTAGAATTCAATATTCATCCCATACAGTACAAACATATAAAAATGAAAGCTCACGTAATTCCCAGAGTGCACCACAGGCTTAACTCGGCAGCTCTTCTATTCAGAGAAGCAGCTTCAAGATCTCATAGAGACATCCTCCCCAAAATACTAATCAGCAAAAGAGAGGCTGCAGACTTGAATCTGACTTTCTATTGACTTCAGCTGTCCATCCAGAACCASCACGAGCGCAACAGGAAGAACAAATGCCAAGGTTTCCATCAATGGRAACAGCACTAGAGCCATCAGTGACGTAGTTCAAAGCACTGTACAACACAARCTTCACTGAATGAAGCACTTTTATGCAGAGAGAGCAAGGAGCAGTTCTCCATAATGCCAGGAAGTGTAACGTGTTCTCACAGCATGAAATGCCAAACTTAAAAAACCCAAACTATTGTATTTGCACAGGCTCTCAAGTGATCAATATTTTACTTACCAGAGTGCAGAAAGTAATTCCCCCACTGCTCACACTGATGATACACCTCACACTGTGCAATTTCATTCTCATGATGAGGAAATGCAAGATCTATTCCACCGGTATGGATGTCCAGCTGCTTTCCAAACACTGCACTGTAACGATATTTTCCTGATCAGTAAGTAGAACACCACAAAAGCTTTTTGTAAAAAGAAATGCAGATAAAAATAAGATGAAACAACATATATTTAAGCATACAACTTAGTAACTGCCGCTTTAAAACAAGATTTTACATATAACTCGGATACCAAAACTGCAGCAGAACTTGTACAGACAGGACCCATATCTGTTCACAATTACTTCTTACTAGAAGCAATTCCTTAAAGGACAGCAAGCAGGATGTCTCCTTTCCTTGTTCTGCTACAGTTTCAGTATGAGACAGGTGCCTTTATGTGCAAACCTAACAACTTATTTCTACAAATTTGGTATTACTCTTCCTTATCTTGTACCTTTTCTGTAAGAATTCAAACAATAGTGTGTGCAATCAGGTCAAGCTGGGCAGGTTAGCAACTTTATTTTACCTGTTAAACAAAGTTTACACTTACAGCCTCATAGGAATATGARTCAACCTTAATTGCTCAGAAACCAGGAGTGCTCAAGCAGGGAAAGATGCAAGGCCTACAGACAAACACACAGGCCTCCCATATGTCACCAACAAGGTGTGCTCCTGGTAGCTGGCTAAATATKAATACTTTGGTCCCTTTTTGAGACAAAACACCCTGCGAACACTGTACCACATGATGGCTTTGCAGAAGCTGTTGGGGCACAGGAGGAAAAGACAAGGAGGAGAAGAGAGAAGGAAGAAAGAGCACTATTTCCCAAGTTCATCCTTCTCTGCTCCTGCCTGCTTCAAAACCAGCTAAAGCACAAATCTTCCCAGGACTGACCCTCACCTTCCCTTGTGCCAGCTACAGAGGAGCACTTGCTGTTTCCTCCAACAAAACCATTAAGAGCTGGAGAGAGGTTACAGATGGATCTGCCAAATGTACAGGGACAGGAGGAGCCACCCGCCTCACCCCAAGGGAAAACRAGAAGAGAATGACAGACCTGAGGGGGTCAAAGCAGGGGATTCCCTCCTCCAGGGCTGCTCTAGAGACCAGAGACTCCTCATTCACAGACTTATCTGCAAATTCACCTAACATAGTTAAAGTGCTTTGATATACTTGGCAAAACAGACAGCTAAAGTATTGCTTAAAAGTGGGCCTTCAGCAGCTGACTGGGACAACAAATTGTTTTAGGTCACTTACCAAAGTAAGCTCTCCATTTTTCACAGTCCAAGATTACTACAATCATGCTCTCCATGGGTCTTTTATTTAGATGGCAGGAGCCTCATCCAGCCTCAGTAAAATACATTTTTACAGAAAGAAATGCACACTATAAACAGCACTGCATTAGCAGACAAGCCATGTTGTAACTGGCATTTCTTATCTGTGCACTTCTGTCAGAGGTTGTACATCAAACACAGCATGATTTTGTGCACTTTGATTGCTTTAAGAGCTGCCTCACTATGCTGAAACTATTTACAGACAGAAAATCACCCTTATAAACACTTTTCACAAGCAGGTGGAAAAGGCTAACAATCCCAGGTGCACCAGAAAAGCATATGAAAGAAAAACTTCAAGCATCTGGTTCCACCTTCTTTCAGCTTTARCTGAAAATTTAAGCTCAACAAGGTCAGATCTAAACTATTTCTTATTAGCTTCCAAAAAAAGATCTRAGACTAATGCAAAAGTAAGTACACTATCAATCTTCCAGGAGAGAAGACATTTTTCTCCTGTGGTGAAAATGAAACTTTGAATTAAGAGCAAATTACATCAAACCAACTRCAAGCAAAACACTACTCAGCAAGAATGCTGAATAACACTTAGATGATGAGCATGAACATCCACAGCTGCTGTTAAGATAAGGCCAGCAAGATCCCATAGATCAAGCTGTAATCCCACACCCTGACACCTACATCCTGAACTAGGTCTGATGGAGACTGCTAGAAGTGGAAGGGAAGTGAATGGATGAGGTACCATAACTTTCACCACACCTTTGGTTACTCAGCTCAAGTTAAAAGACTGCTRATGGACTGTGTGATCCCATGTGCCATATTTTAAGCCTTAAGTCTGACTCTAGAGAAGGTGCCAAAACATAGGGACAGCTGTGACAGTAAGGTGAAGCAGATTTTATCTGGGCCACATGTGACATCCCAAGTTAATGGTCACATTAAAACCAGTGCTACTGACTGATCAGAAAACACCTTCAATACCACTGCTACCATTGTACTGTGACTGAAAAAGAAAAATAGCATTAGATTTATCAAAATCCAAGAAATCTGACCTTGATATTGTSGAACATTCAATGTGCCATCCAGGCCGTCCCTTTCCCCAGGGAGAATTCCAAGATAGCTCCTGAGGCTTGGCAGCCTTCCACAGGGCAAAATCTTTACCATGTCGTTTGTCAGAATCAACTGGCAACAAGAAGTGACTTGTTAATGGAATATGTCTCAAAGAAAAAAAATGACCAAATGAAAGCAAGAGGAAATGTGTATTTAGTGAACTACTCTGATTTTAATCCCCTTCAATCAACTTTTCACTACAACTTCCCTCTCTTCCCCCTCACACATGGGAAATTTGAAATATTGGAATATTGAAATAGATTTCGACAAGCTACAAAGATGGATTCAAGATTCCTTAATATATCCTATCCTATCAGTCCTTTTATCCTTCCCCAGTTTGCCTTATTTTTCATTCATTTAGTTACAGATCAGCCAGTTTCCCCAGGACAAACTGACTGCACTACAGCAGAAAAGGTAATAAAACCAAACCAAAACACACAAACAAACAAACAAACAAACAAAAACCCCCACCATTTTTTCTCTGGGACACAATTACTTTGTGGTTTAGATTTTACAAAACAAAGTGCACAGAGGTAAGAATCAAAACTATTCTTGGACAGTAGCAATTTTTCACCACCATTTTCACCAATGGGTTTTCTACAAAGGTTTYCTCACACCTATATTTGTTCCTTCCTCCACTACATTGCCAAGGATGCAGTCCTTTTTGCTACAAAACTGCAGGACTGCCCATCTCTGCTGACTCCTAACCTCCAGTCAAATACCAGCAATCCCTGGCAGGAGCCACAGAACAGGGCTCTGGACTCTGGACTTTCTTTCTGACAAATACATGACTTCACTTTTAGAATCATACAATTCAAAATTTCTAAGAACTAAAGATAGAGAAATATAACCCTAGTTTTATCTACTGAATCTTCACCTGGGCTCTTTCACTACATTGCCAAGTACTGAGTGACCAGTATCTGCTGACTCCAACCCTCTYCTGCCCTTTTTTGAGTATACTGCTACAAAAGAGCACTCTTCAACTCCTCAATTGTAAGCAAAACAAGTGTTGAAATCTTTAGAAATAAAAACACAGTTGTGACTAGAGGGGAAGCAGGGTAAAGCACATAACCAGTCACAGCTGAGGCTGGAAGGTACATCTGGGGACAGTCTAACCCAACCCCCTGCTCAGAGCAGGAGCAGCCACAGCAGGCTGCCCAGGATGGTGTCCAGTTAGGCTTTKACTGAGGATTGAGACTCCACAACCTCTCTGAGCAACATGGTTTGTGTTAACCATCCTCAGGGTAAAAAGGATTTTTCTTGGCTTTAAATGAAATAGGTTCCTGAGTTTCAAGTTGTGATCTGTGCCTCTTGTCCCATCACCAAGCATCACAGAGAAAAGCCTGGCTCCATCTGCTCTATTCCATCAGTAKGAGTACACATGGGTAGGATTCTCCTGAGCCTTCTCTCCTCCAGGCTCAGCGGTCCAGCTCTGTCTGCTTTTCCTCATATGAAAGATGCTCCAGTATTTGGAGATGAAAGATGCTCCTCCATCATTATTGTGGCCTTTTGCTGGCTTTTCCCATTGCTGTTGTGGGGAGCCAGTACCAGCCCTGCACTCCAGGCAGTCTCACCAGCGCTGAGCAAAGAAGGATCTCCTCCACTGAGCTGCTGGCAATGCTCCTCCTCCCTGTGCAGCCCAGGAGGCTGCTGCTCTCTGCACTCAGTAATTACCTCAAATAACTGTTGACAAGATGCATTCCCTCCGTAAGCTCTAACGCTGAGACAACTCCAGAGCAGAGCTGTGAGAAGTTCTGGCTGCACCTGAGCATCAGCCTCCAAGGCATTTTCAGTAATCACAAACACATTTTTTATAATGATGCAATACTGAACTTTAGTTTGCAAAAGGATGCAGGAGATCTGAATCAAATTCTCTGATACAGAAACCTGATCAGACCCTTACTACTCTGCTGAACAGAGGTTCAGCAACCSTGCAAAGCAGGAACTGGAGCAAAATCTCCACAGCCCAGGGTACAGGCCTGCTCTAGCACAGCCTATGAGAGACTGCTCACCCTCACACAGAGGCTGCTTAGCCCAGTGACAAGTAATGAAGGAAGCAATTCATCCAGTTAACTTCAGAGCAGTGCAACTGCTCCAACAAGAACATGGTAGGTGTGTTTTCCCTGTGTTCCCTTGAGTACCTCACTGCTGGCTACTGCAACAGCAGGAACACCACCCCACTGTGAAGTTTCTATGCACCACTGCCAAGTATTTAATTAAAATTGCTTAAGAATCCTAATTGTTCTAAGCCACCAGAACAAAGGTACAGAGGGAAGGACAAAAGGAAGAAGAAAAAACAAGTTTCCTCTTGCACTGGCAACAGTGAGTGCCTCAAAAAATAACTATGAAAGCACTGTAATCCTAATTAACCAGAAATTCAGCTATACACAATGGGTTAGAAAACTGTTTCAAACTGTCAAATGAAAGTTTGCACACAGATACAAAATGCATTCAAACAATGCATTAACACAAACAAGCTCATGCCACAAACTTACTTGCTTCATCTTGGGTATCAGGGTTAATAGCAGCTAACACTCCGTATCTTTTTCCCCAGGACTTAACATCAAAATAAACATTGCCTAATACAAAAKAAATGTTTAGTTGCATAGCAAAGATGGAGCACATTGATGAGAACTTGATAACRTTTCCCCGAAAGCAAAAAAAAGTGCTCTTCCACTCCCATTTSAAATTCTGATTTAGAAATTCAGAAATATGGCAAAAGTAGTAGCAGATGTTCCCACRTTATCCATCCAGTTTTTCAGTAACTTCTGTGCACATGCTCATTCTGTCCATAGCACAACTCTGAATTCTGGGGATCTCCCAGGCTCTTCCTTGCCAATGCACAATCAGCAAYCCCCTCCCCTACCACAGCTCAAGCTACACCTAGTCCAGTTAAAATGCACTTGAATTCTTCTGCAACCACCAACTCTACTAAAAAAAAGAAATCCACACATTTTGCTTAGCAGACACATCTTTTACAGCACATAGGAGATACACAGCTCCTCTTTAGAGGTTCCCCCAGCTTTCTTATAGAAACCAGGCCAGGATTTCCCCCAAGGAGTTTAGACAGCAGTTTATTACAGTAAACAATTATAATAAATAATGAGCTACATTTAACTTAGAAATTGAGTAATAGTTGTTCTGCCCACTCATGTCATCACAAACAATTCACTCACACCCTGTTAAGCAACAGAAGGAAAGCCTGGCATAAGGTATCTCATCTGATTCCAAAACAGGATTACTAAGAGCAATGACTTCCTATACATGTGCTGAACAAGGAGTTACCTTGCTCAAAGTCTTACCTTGCGAGGTTGCATAAGCTTGTCCACTGGAAATTATTGTTTTTATAAAGGAAATTATTTGAGGAATATTGTCAGTCACCCTCATATATACTGTAGGAGGAAGGACCTTAAAGAAAGAGTAACATTGCATTAATACAATGCCAATGAGTTCTTTCACTCTAGAAAACAAACAAAAAAGAACATTCTCCTCAATTTTATCTTTAAAAAAACGTTGCAAGTATCATAAAAAATTCATAAGCAGTATTTAAGATAATACACACAGAGAAAAAATATTTGAGGGTGGCAAAGAAAAACCCCGATTTTCCCAGTGGCTCCCTCTCTGCTTCTGACAGGGAGACAAGAAGCAAAGTCACTTGAAATCAATGAAAGAAGATTTTGTGTTTCCTGTGCTTTCAATCACGCTGTTTCTGCATTATAGTAGTATCTGTGAATCAAGGTTCTACTGAATATGGAAAAAAAACGTTCCAAAGTTTCACTTGGTCATTCCAAAGCTCAGAATTGCTTCTCCCCACATGTCCTTACTCAAAAGGTGTGTAATATCATTGCAGAAGAATGAGAAAGTAAATCAGCACTCAGTTTCCAAGCAACAAATTTATTTTTTCAGAGCAAACTCTAAAAACCAGATTCTTTACCAAAAATAATTGCTTAGAAATACTCTTAAATTTAGAATCTTGAGTGTTTGTACCTTTAAGGCAGCCATGTCTTGCTTAAAGTCTTCTTCATAAATACGAGCAAGAGCTACTGGTGATATATTCATCTGAAAAAAAAAGAAGCAGATTAGCAAATCATAAGTCAGAGTAATGATACAGCAATCTTTTCTCAGACAGCTAATATCTAATCGGAAGACTTAGAGAGGCCCCAAGGTAAAGAGTCAGAAAGGCTTATTAATCTAACATTGACAGGGAGGAGATATAAATTACAAATAACTTAGAAGTAGTATTTCCTTTATGCTTAATTTACAAAATATTAATATATCTCTTTTAAGAGAAAGCAACCAAAGACTAAAATAATAAACTCTTTCCCTCTCTTATTATTTTCCTCTTGAGAGGGTCTTCCATTTCCAGTGACAAAATAYACTACCATACACAGGACATAAAAACCATTCAACTTACTGACAGGAAACACCAATACCACCTACGTGTCAGAAAGACAGATCAGAGACTTGCAGGATGAGACAAGATATTCATTTTCAGTGATTAAGAAAAATAAGCTATTTCAGTAGATCATGGGTACTCATAGATCTCAATATTGAAAGCCAGTCCCACGCTTTGCCAAGTCCAGCATTTCTCGAGCACCTTCTCTACATTTCTCATTCATGGGACACGAACAGGTTCCTCTTGCAGAGGGGATGAGAAAATGCAACCCAAAAGGAAAGGTACTTGCACCTGGTAAGGYACTTGYTCTCAAATACTCAGAAGAGACCAGRGATTGAAAGATGCATGACAGCAAAACCTGCCCTAGTAAGCAACACCACAGTATCAAAGTGTTTCAAATGTATGCTTTTACATCTTCTCTGAGAACAAACTACTGGGGAGACGACAACATACTGTCASTCTGTCCATCTTGCAGGTAACTGAATCATTAACAACACAAATCCCATTTCATCACTTCCAATTCATTACTGGAGCATCTCTATGGGTTCTGATTTTGAGAGAACAGGTGGGTACCACTGTTTGTACAAAGCAGGGGTTCTGGTGAAGACAATGTTCATRCAGCAATGAAATGAGTACAATGCTCAGCACCAAAAAACAAAGACATGCTTCTGCCTACAGACCAGTGACAGGATTCATCTCCCTAGACAGCTCAGCTGCTTCTTTGATCAAGAAAGAAACAAAGTTGCCTACAGAAAGAAGATGGGGAATTTCCTCCCATCCAGATGGATGTTCAACACACAAAGAGACTTACRTCTCTCTCAAAGGACCACTGATGGCATACAGCACATTCATCATGAACTAGTTCCTAACTCTGAGGCTCCCCCCAGATGAACCCCACCAGGGGATGATGAACAAGCTTAGACATGTTGATTTACCACTGTAATGCCTCAGGTGCACAGGTTCCAACAACAAAAGCAGGCTACTGAGGTAAAGGCCTTGGCCATCCAAAACAAATGGTTGAACAAACACTTCAAAAGGTCACCAAAAAAAAGCCAAGAAAAGATGACTTCRTAGAACCACAGAATGTAGTAAAGCAACACATCATTCAAGAACATGCAATTTCCCCCTCCTCAAACACAAAATCTCTAAGATGTTCAGACAATAAGGAAAAAATTTAAAATGCAAACATAGACTTAATATGCCTGAATTTTGGAAGGGGGTTCTTTGTTTTAGAATTGTTTACTGCCTTAGAAAACTGCAAGTAAATGGACTAAGAGAACAGAYTTATTTCTACATAAGTTGTGTGCTAGTATTCATTTGAATGCAGGGGCCTATATTTAACTGAGAAAGWAACTGTTTACYTAAAGATAAGTAAAAGGAACAGCTGTCAAATTCTCTAGCTCCAAGAAACTATCTTAAAGCTTGCAACTGCAATTCAATCCCACACATTCACTTATGATCCCAAAGACATGAGTTATAGATTCTAAAATCAAATTAAACAAAAAKACTCAAAATGCAGAATAAAAATACAGAATACAGTCTTAGTGCTTCAGGGTTCAAAAAGTGTTTTTAAAACCATTAAAAAAAAATTGAAATAATCATTCACCAAGCTAATCTGGTAAAAAAGGTCATATTAAAATTCTGCTGAGAACCACTTAGAGCCCCARTCTTATCAAGACTTACCCGTACACAAAATATTAACTTCCCTGTGGGTGACAAATTCAGCCAGTGAAAGTGAAGCTTTCCAAGGTGCTGACATTGCAGCTAGATGGTGCTCGGCACCTTCCAGGAACTGCCCTCGGCCCCACGTGGCAGTGCTGTACGTACTGCCTTTCACCATCACAGCACACAATACTTCTCCAGAACTCACTCAGAGCCCTTCTGGCTGCTACATTTTGGGATAATTTTACTGTGCTGAGGATTCACACAGGGCTTTTGTTCCCTTCCAGCCTCTCAGGCAGGGGGAGAGGGCAGGAGAACCCCAGCTGTGTGTGCTGCAAGGCAGCTTTCTCTCTGCCTCCTCCCATCACACAGCTCTGTACCCATTTACCCCCACAGCTCTCGACACTCAGTCCTCCTCACTCCCAGACCCATTACAGCCACACTAGGGGACCAGAAATCTCAACATTAATTACCTACTAATTAAAACAAACATAACAAAAGAACCCCAAACTCAGGATAATTTTCCTATATAAGCAGCTTAGAAAATACCAAAAGGTTAGTCAAAGACTGCAGCAAACACCTACCTCAATGGCTCTTTTTATTATCTTGTCATCTATGTCTGTGATCCCCATCACCATGATAACTTCAATTCCAAAAAACYTTGTCATTATCCTTCGAATTATATCAAACCTAACATAGGAGCTGGAAGAGAAAGAAAAACGAGCCTTTCAACATGAAGTAGTAAGAATAAACTAAAACAAAAATAACCAATAGCCACAAGGACAATCTAATTAATCCCAACACTTGCAATGAAAAGATCTTCAGTGCATAAGGTGTTTTTCCAAAACCAGTTGCTACCTGCACAAAAGTCAAGCAAATTTCTCTTGAACTGGCCTACCCTCTTCTGGCATTAGTGACACATTACATCAGATTTTCTGAGTGTTTTCTTTTGTTGCATCTCTTTATTCAAAGGGCATCACAAGCTACAGGAGCTGGGAGACTCTTTCAAAGCCAACAGGACAAAATGAGACACAGATCAGATGTTCTTGAAATACATCCCTTAGGCTTAGTATATACTAACAGGTTCTCAAAAATCATGCAGCAGAAGAACAGGGAGAAATAAAGGAGGATTCAAATTAACTTTTCTTAGGGTTGAGTAACAACAGATACCAGCCACCAATAAAGTATTTCATTCATACACTACCACAGATCTTTTCTGACAGCAAAGAGTAGATGCTCTATAGCTTATTCTGTTTTATTTATAGTTGAGAATAAAAGTTATTCTGAAAATTATTCAGGGCTTTTGCCACAAAGCAGAGTATTTAATGCTTATAGATTGGTGGATATGCAAGCTGTAGAGGGCTGCTGCAGCTCCTTCTGCTTACAGACTCTCCATTTGTAATTCTCAAAACACACTTTGACTGAGTTAAACCAAATTACTAGGTAGGATACTAGAAGCTGACTAAAATCTCTGTGTCTTCCCTGCAAGATGATGAGAATCCTCAGTCTTTCTGGACTGTTTTCTCCAAAGCTAGCAAGGAGGTTCACAGACCTACAGGTTCCCATTTCACTCACAGCATCACACAAACTGCAACTCCCACGGCCAACAGAACAAAGTGTAAGGAACTACAGAAATGGATTTGCACCCTTCCCTGCAGGTGCCAGGTAGCACTAAGGTACTGATTTATGGAYACAGAATATCTCAATGAAGAAAAATACTTTTAGTTGTTGTTTGTGCCGTGCCCATGCTGAATAAAAGACTTTTTGAAAGCCTTGCTGCCAGGGAGATAGTTTTTAATGAATAGCAGCTCACTGGGAGTAAGGCTCATCTAATGTGGTGACACGATTCCATAAGAATATTAAATTGGCCTTTGGATCCTGTTCAGAGGAACAACGCCAGCATCAAAAGCTTGATATTAGATTTAACAGCCCTGCAGTCACTGTTCCCAGAGCAGGCACAAATTTCACACTGTTCCCTCTCCTCTCATCTTCCAACTGAATTAATGGAAGAAACTCTGCAAGAACAAGAGCAGAAYTCCTGATACCACAGGGTCTTTACTACTTCAGGACTGATTAAAAAAAACAGCCAAAACAGATAGCCAAGATCAGGGGGTGGCAGAGCACGTACAAGAGAAATCTCTCGTGGCTGGTTTTACTCTTACTTCAAAGCATTCAGCCAGGAACCTGGATGCCAACCAGGCTGCAGGTTAAACCAGTACAATCAAGGTCAGACCCAGAACTGGGGGGAAAAAATATTACTATTTGCCTGTCTTACTTTCTTCTCTATATAGAATGGGTGTTGGATGTCATATGGAGGCAGACAGAGCATCTGTTTTTAGGACTGGAAGCACAACATACTAGAGAATGTTAAATTATTTAGAGAAAAAGAACTCCTTGTGGAATGGAAAGAAGACAGGAGAAAAATAATGCCATTATTTCCAAATTCTCTTCAAGGATCTCAAACTCATTTCCATGATCCATTTCTGCTTTATTACCTGCTCCATTTGTTGTGTTTGACACAAGTCAAATGTAAGACAGAGGGGGAAAAAAGGGAATTCTAGTAAGAAAAGAACATGTGGCAGGAGTACAACAAAATGATGCTATTTAACAAGAGCAGCAGAGCAGCAACAGCCACCACTCCATTTGACTTTATGCTATTTCCCAGGGCCTCTCCTGGCCCTCAACAGCAGCATACATTTCAGCTGTTCCATGGCTGGACCTAGCTACTGGGGAAAAAAAATACCATTTTAAAAAAATAAATAAATACACAGAACCAAGAGTGCTCCACCATCCTGAACAAATCAGCTGAGCAACAGGATGTCAACAATGACATGTGTAAGACCAGAGATACTGGAAAGGAACAGCCAACTCCTCCCACGCTGGAGGGTTTAACTGATGAGAAAAGAGAGCAAAAGGTCTTCAGTGCAGACACCTTGTCAGGCAACAAGAACAACAAGTGAAGGTGCTTAAAGAGGTGCTAAAACAGAGAATTACACCTGGTGTATCTGCACATACACCAAAGGCAATATTCAGCATGAACCATTCTTTCTTAAATTAGCACGTGAAGAGGTCAGACCCGGGTGAGGAAGATGTATGGCAAACCGCCACAGTGGGAAAGCCTGAAATTGCTAGTTTAGACATGGGTAAGGAAAGACGGGTAAAAAAACCAGGCAAGTGTAAGCAAGGCCTTTCTAATCCCTCTTTTWATCAAGAAAGTCTGAGGGCAAGAGAGCATCGAAAAAAAAACAGACATTTAAAAGTCACAGAGACCTGCAAGACCAAAGGGTGAAATTCTCCACCTTTATAAAACACTGTGCTCTAGATCAACTATACCCCTTAGGACAGAAGCCTCTCTGCAATTTCCTTCCCTATTACACCATGTCAGGGAAGACAGGCCCTACAACACTAGAGAACCTCAACTGAGGGATAAAGACAAGAAAYTTATAACCGTCTTTTTTACACAGTTACTTTCAAGTGATGATTTTAAATCGTAACTATTTCAAGGTAAACTGTAATGTAGCCCGTATCACAAAGAGCCGTAGATTTAAATACACAAATTACTATTACTTTCAAATAAAAAAAGTTTTCCTGAAAATACTATGTACAAACAACAAGTCCAAGATGGCGTGTTCTTGATTTTTAGGTCACCAGTAAAAAGCGAGGTCAGTTTTCTGCTGAGACTTGACAAAAGCAAGGAGGAAAAAGACACCACAACATATACACAACAGTACAGCAGCATTAACAATAGCACTGACAACAGTACTTTCACATAACTGGTATTTTAAGTCTTCCTTTTTACAGAACAAAGCAGTAGTTGTGCAGTTACTGCGACAGCTCAGTTCAACATGAGCAAGATTCTCTGAGTGAAGCTGAGACAGGATGAGAAGCTGTGAAATCCTTTACATTGAATGGGAATTATTCAGTTACTGAAATGCTCGATATCTGATCTTCATACAGATGGCAATTGGCTGATAAACCCCTGCTCTTTCAAAGAGCACAACACAACTTGCTCTTTGAGAACCTTAAGAGCAGCTTGAGCTGCTGCTGCAACTCTCCTTAGTTTCACAAGAACAGCAAACACCCTGCATGTCTACTCATCAGGTGTGCTGTTTTGAAACAAGTGCCAGCAACCTCTTCTGGTGTATTTAAAGTACTTTTTCAAAGTTAGTTATAATGAAGCTAGCTTATTGTTCTAACAATCCTAATGAACTACAGAGAAAAACCTGTGCTGCTTTTTATTTTTATCTGGATTGGCTTTTTATTTTTAAATATAGTAAGCCACTGCAGTGTTACTCTGCAAAAAGGCCTTTAGCAACCTGGACTTTCTGAGATTTAAGATGCGATGCGTTCATCTATGAACCTTCAAAGCACTTTTCTATTAGCCAGCCCTGCAGGGCTTTTCCTTGGTGCCAACACAGTGCCTGACCTARCCTGAGGTGAAACTATCTTTTCACACAGCTGAGAGGCTCCAGGATCACGACTCCACATCAGAGGTCACACTACGCTGATACGATTTGGAACAACTCACCCTACCCAAAAAGACTGCACACATTCCTAATGCTTCTTCCCAAGACACAGACACACACTGTTTGTCTCAGCCAGGCAGCAGAACCAACAGCCCCTTTACAGACTACTCCAGCCCAAGAGGAAAAATTACATAATAAACAGACTTTTGCCCTTTGCACAGCACAGGAGGTGAAGGGCTGCGCCTCTTGTCACCARTCACAGCTCTGTCACCCAGACACACACTGCAGCCTGGGGATGTCCAGCATTGTAACCCTGGCACCACTGGCGTGGGATGTCCAGCTCTGTGTATCTGCCTGGATGCCCCCACGCTGCCATCCACGACTCACCAGGCGTGCCCGAGGTGTGCATGGTCATACACCGTCGGCCCACAGCTGTACCTGCAGAGAGGGGAGGCAAACAGTATCACAGAATTGTTAGGGCTGGAAGACCACCCAGTCCAAATCCCTGTCAAGGCAGGGTAACCTACAGCAGGTGACACAGGAATGTGTCCAAGTAGGTTTTGAATGCCCCCAGAGAGGGAGTCTCCATGTGCCACCTGGGCAGCCCATCTCAGTGCTCTGCCACCCTCAACATAAAGAAGTTCTTTCCCATGTTGAGGTGCAAATTCTCATATTTTAGTTTATGGCCACGACTCCTCGTCCTGTCACTAGGCAAYGCCAAAAGGAGCCTGGCACCATCCTCTTGACACCCATCTTCGAGGTATTTATACGTACTGATGAGATCCCCTCTCAGTCTTCTCTCCCCTAGACTAAACAGGCCCAGCTCCTGCAGTCTCTCCTCGCAAGAGAGACGCTCCGGTCCCTTAATCACCTTTGTGACCCTTCGCTGGACCTTTATGCAGTAGCTCCATGTCTCTCGTGCACTGGAGCCCCGAACGGGACACAGGAGCTGTTTCCGGACACAAACCGCTCCTGTCACCCCCAAGCCCCCAAGCCCGCCCGCCGCGCCGCAAGGCGCTACCAGGTCGCCACTCCTTCCGTRGCCAGCACGAGCGGCTCCTTGCTCCGGCTCCGGCTGTTGTACGCCACGATCCCGCTGTCGCGGCCCGCCGGAGGCGCCCACTGCCGCCGCCGCGCAGCGCCCGAGCACCGCCGCGCTCCCGGCTGCCCCCGACCGGCACTGGCACCGGGAGCGAGCCCGCACCGCCGGGCGGCCGCCGCCGCCGCCGGGGCGCAGGAAGGGGCGGGGCCTGCGAATGGGGCCGGGGCGGGCGCCACCGCCTCCCGCCGGGCCGCGGGGGCAGCGCCGCTCCCGCCCCGCTCCGTTCCCCTCCCGCCCCGCTCCAGCCGCTCCCGGCGCAGTCTGCGAGCGCTGCTATGGTGAGCCAGCGGTGCGGGGCTTGGGCCGGCAGGGTCCCGCTGGCACGCCACGTACCCAGCCTTGTGCTTCGGGATAACCCCAGCGCGGCTTCTTCCTAGCGAGGTTTTTAAGGGAGATGTTTGTAGGAAATGTGTKACTAATTCACCATAATGGTCTCCACTGTGTCGAGTCAATTCGGTCACTTTAGAGAGTAATCTATTTTTGCATTGCCTTTCAGGTCAGAGAACGGCTGGCAGCCTGTTAGCTCCTGAAAGTAAGACAGTCCCAAACTGGACTTAATAAATCAGAGTCTCAGAAAACACGTAATGCACCCCCCTGACTCCCAAATACTTGTATAAAGTGTTACCTGACCTAGACGTTAAAAAATGACAGCAAGTGCTGCCGAGTACTTGGTGAGGTACCCTAAAGGTAGCCCAGCTGACTGTCAAGGTCTGCTTCCTCACTGGGGATTTTTTTTTCTTTCTTTCAGAGCATATCGAGGAAATGGAGTTTAACTGGCTGCAGTACCTTGAACCACGGCTACTCAACTAGAATGAATAACAGTGTAATGGAACAGACATAAGGGTACCAAAAGTATTTTTGAATGAGTACCTTGTTTCCAAAAGTGACTATGAGCRGGTACCAAGGAAACACGTGAGAATTCCACAAGCTTATAACCACAAAGATGATCAGAAGGATGGAACAGGTATCCTATGAAGATAAACTCAGAAAGTTGGAGTTGTTCAGCCTGGAGAAGGCTCCAGGGAGACCTTACAGCACCTTCCAGTACCTAAAGAGGACTTGCAAAAAAAGGGGAGAGCRACTCTTTAACTTGTACAGATAGTGACAGGACAAGGGGGGAACAGTTTTGAACTCAGAGAGAAGAGATTTAGATAGATGTTAGGAAAAAATTCTTTACTCATAGGGTAGGGAGGTTTTGGAACAGTTTGCTCAGAGAAGCTGTGGAYGCCTGATCCCTGGAAGTGTTCAAGGCCAGGCTGGATGGGGCTCTGAGCAACCTGGTCTAAGTGACAGGTGTCTCTGCCCATGACAGAGGGGTTGAAACTGAATTATCTTTAAGGTCCCTTCCAACCTAAGCCTTTCTACGATTCTGTGAATATTTTCCCAGATATATTTTTTCAGCTTCTAAACAGATGGCATCCTCAACTATCTTGTGAATTTTTTTTTTTCCCACCCCCCCCCCCCCCGATTTTTGTACCCATCCTCATAGATTGCTGTACCAATAATTTCCCCATTCTCTGTGAACCCACACCAATCCCAGGCTTTGCCAAGGAGTACTGCAGGTCTAGTGCCATCTTTAGGAAGCACCCTCTTGGCATGTGTTGAACTCAAGGCCTGTGAGCTCCAGTTATGGCCACCCTTGCTCTTGTACAAGGAGAGTAAGGGAACTGCCAGAGCCAGCTCATTGTCTGTCCTGCTCCTGACTGTCTTCCACACAATGCCCTAAACAGGCTGTTCAGGGAGAGCCTTTTCAGGTCTCTCAGACCACTGTGTTACCTGCTAAGGCACCTTGCTGGTCTTTGGGAGGAAAGCAATAGTGAACACTCACAGCTTTTCTGGACTTGATGCTGCAGGTCTGCCTGTGGTGAGCTGCCTCACAAAAGTGTTTGTATTGTTTCCTCTTCTATCTGCCAGGGATGACTTTAATAGATTTTTCTCATAAGTAATAAGATCATTTAAAATTACTGCTTTTACATAATACTTGGTGTCTGTCTACACCTTACTTCATTTTAGAGCATATCAAATATAAAGCCCTACCAGTGGCAAATGTTTCCTTTTTCTTTTAATAGGTACTTTCCATACAATTTGTCATTTAACAATCTTAACTTCTTGATCAAATAAGARACGTATTTTCTGGGCTTGTTAATTTAAGACTACCTAGGATGAAATTCAGGATACCGTCCAATAACCTTTGTAAATGTTTGCTTTTTATGTTTCTCAGGAAGCTTCACAAGCCAATTATTTCAGCTTCCATAATGAGCTGGTTTTGATGTCTTGCTGTTCAACACACATCTAGTTAAGACTTGTCATTAACTCTGTTGTCTTCTTTGTTCTGTATGGTTCTAAGCACTTTGACAGAGTTCAAATCAATACTAAGTAACAATGGATGTTTTTTAGGCTTAATTCCAGGTTTAGCTATCATGGATGAAACTGCCAACAGATCAGAAGAATGCAAGAGCCTTTTCTTTCCCATTGGTTTCAGAAGGCTTAGTGTCTGTGCTAGCCGACTGGCTTTTAGCATTTAGTCCCAAAACCTCTATGTCCTGCTGTAAAATGTTATTTTCTGATGGTGGGAAAAGCCACAACTATTAAATGCCTGAAATAAACAGCTAACATTATTCCTGCTTGAGATTTAATGCAAAAGAATACATCCAGTGGAATGGTGGAAAGTGTTCTTCAAACACTGAAGTACAAAAAGAACCTAATTTCAAATAACAGCAAAACTAATTCTGGTGGATAAAAACCATAAATTATTCATGTTAAAAATACCAGCATTCTCAGAATCAATTGSTCTGTGGCTGTAAGCATACCTGCACTTTATGCCACATATACCTGTACCCTTACTCCTGCTCTGGGACATGTGTAAGGACACAACAGAAAGGCAGAATAGCAGCAAAAGATTTTATGCCACCAGGAGACCTTTGCTTCCACCTGGAGTAGAAGATGCCTTTGGAGATTGCAAGCAGTTGTAGCCAAGGTACACATGATCAGTGCCAGGCCTGGGCCTGCTGTACTCCTGTTACTTCAGCACTTGCTGAATAGCCAGGAGGAAATGTGATCTGCAGAGCAGTGCAGCTCTTAGTCACAATCCCACTGCAGCACGTCTGCCTGAGCTTCAGGTAAACTCTTGTTTCAAGGGGACACACATGTGTTTAATCTTGTCAGCTCATGTTCTCATGTTTTTCTTAAGAGTCATCAAGGCTAAAACTTCCTTTAAATTAAAAACTGAAACTCAAAGGTAAAGGGGTGACTCCTGAACACCTTAGAAGGGATCTCTATGTTTTCTGTTCCTTTATCTGAGTATGTAAGACGGCAACGTTTCCCTTCCATCCTTGATCAAGAAGGAAGTCTGTTAGAAGCACAGCTGTCCACCAGCAATGCTGTCAACATTCCTGTGGTGAACAGGGAGGATCTTCGGGGATTTTGGCTCACCTGGCTTCTGTATTTTCCAGTCCTAGGAATACCTATAAGATTTGCCCCCAGAGGTAAAATCCCAGAGCATGTTTTGTATCATACATGAATAAAGCTAAAAACCAATTTTCCATTTCCATGTATTACTAGGAGACACATGCTTTGTAATTTTTTACAGTTTCCCCCCTATTGCTAAAGGTGCTATATTTTGTCTTCTAAAAAATTCAACCACATCATCTTAGAATTGTTGACAAAGGAAAAAGGTTGCATTTGCTGTGTTAGCAAGAGCATGTTTCCAGTATATGTGGCCCTTCTCATCAAGTTCTAGTTGAGAAACCTGGCAAGGAAGCTGAATCTGAGAAAATACAGGGGCAAAGGTTATAAAGACAGATTACAAACCAAAAGCAAAGACAAGCTAAATCCACTGCAGTGGACTGAATTTCTGCTGGTGCTCTGCAGTGATCTGTAATTACAGACACATTTTGACTTAACTTTTATAGTCTTTTTATTTTTAGAAAATCTAGGTGCTTATTGGTTTGTTTAAGAATCTTGTTTGATTTTTAAAAGGAGACTAAAAATTGCCTCAATCTTATCACAAATGCTTGGCTCAGAAATATTGTAAATGTTGAGTGGCCATTCCACCAAATATTCGCAAGAGTATGTTTTATAAAAGAGAAAATAATCTATTTGAAAAGAGTGATTCTGGGGACAGGGAGTAACACTGAAAAAGAAAATTAATTGGTGGTGGACATATATAACAAATTAAACTTTCTTGCTCTTACCAGAAGTCTATTAGGTCTTAACACAACCCACTGCTGTTCAGAAAACCTACCCACTAACTGCTCTGACACACATGGCCTGTTTTTCACTGGAAGTGTTTGGGTCCTGCACCACAGCTGACCACAAGTCTGAGGGTTGGTAAGAATTCAGTGAGGGTYCAGATTGGTTCTTGGTCAGTGGTTTCCAGCTGCTGAGGTATATCTCTCTTGAATTCACTAAAGGAATGTGAATCCCATGGAATATGTTGCCCTTGATCTATGTTCATTCCATTGACACTCTGAGACAACTCAGATGTATTTGCTTTGGCACATTTACTTGTTCCAGTCAAATTTTTTGCTGACTGACCTTTAATGTCAGTGTAATGCTGTTTAAGCTCACTGTGCTTTACAAGTGCAGCAAGTGCAAGAAAAAGGAGGCAGTAGCCAGGGAACAGGTGTGAGAAGAGGCAGTGAGTGCAACTGCCTTGGGGCAAGCAGAGGAGGAGATGTGAAATATCTGATAAAAAAGGGAGAAGTTTAGAACAACAGGCCAATGTTAGGTGGGCATTTGGAAAGTTCATGAAGTTCTTGAGCCTTTACTGGGAAGCAGCAAAAGGGCAAACGCAATGAGATTTGTCTTCCAGATTTTAGAATCTATTCATCTAACATTATTTGATGACGTGAACAGGTATTTCTGGCCTAAATATCTGTAAACAGTATATACTATCCAGGGCACAGCCARTGTGGATTGCATGAGAGGGTGAGCCATGACTCTGCTGGTCTTCGTACTTGCAGACCTCAGCTCTGTTCATCTTGCATGTTAATTGTTTGTACTTTTGTTTCAAAACTTACAACCACAAGCAAAATTAACAGGCTTGTAAAATTCTATTACYATCATCCACGTAAGCATGAATTTAGCTTCATAAAGAATAAACAGACAAACAAGCAAGGAAAAAAAACCCTCCAAGCATATGTAACYATAGAAGAGGGATTAAGCTATTAAATGGTGCGGAAACAGCAATTCATTAGCAGGAATAAACCCATCTGATTCATCTGTACTATAAAGTATAATGACAAATGATCAGAAGACACTATCTTTTCTAATAAACAGAGACACAGCTGTAATGATTACATAGTATTTCATACAGCAATGTTCAGCTAAGGCAGAGAAGGAGAAAGGAGGCAGCCAGAATTCCTTGTACCAGCTTTGCAGTATGTGCATTTGTGGAACATTTGGAGGTTTGGGATTTTATGTTCATCGTATCAAGTATTCTGAACTTTGTGCTGATTAGCTGGGATAACCATAATGACTAGAACGACTATAATTACTAAAAAAATTATATTATATGAAGTATATTTTGTGTATACACACATAGTATGTATATGACACAGTAGTTGTGCAAGTTGTTGATCTGATAGTAAGTTCCCTTGATTCTAATTGCTGTGAGTTTAGAGCTGTAGTAAGGCAACAGCTTCAAGAAACTTCTGAAAACCTYAAATTGAGGTTCTAAATAGGAAAGATTTCTTATAAACAGAGCAAAGGGGCTTGGGAGTCAAAGGAGGAGTCACATACTTTTATCCTCTRGTCAAATACAGGAATTAGGAAGAAAATTAAGCCCAGGAGTCTCTTCCTTCTTTGATACATGACATGCACTTCTACTTGCAAATCCTTCTCCAGGGTAAGAAATGGGCCCCTAATATGAAAAGAACGTCTGAAACTCTATYCAAAAATCTCCCATCTCTCACCTATTGTAGTTCAGATGCAAGAGGCCAAAATAAGAAGAAAACAGAGGAGAAGGAGGAAAAGCAGAGATGGGCAGTGGGCATCAGCTCCATACCTTCTAAAACTTTCCACTCTAGAGATATACACCTGATTTTATCCTTCCCTCCCCCTCACTCAGCTTCCTAAAACAATGGCTGACCTGCTGCTGGGCTTAAAGGGGGGTGCAGAGAATTGCTATTTCTGGGCACAGGTATATATTTGATTACAGCACTATACAAAGCACTGAGCATCACGTTTAAGACCTGTAAAAGAGGACCTTCAAAGAGTATACCAAATGCATTCTCAGGGGAGCTCAGTCCCTTCCTGTCCCAAGGACTTGTGCAAAGTCCCACGATGGTTTTCTCTGCCACTCTTCTAGTAACATACAAGAAGCTAACAGAGGAGGAGGAGGATCTAGTAGACAGCACTTTTAAGAGACAGATTATACCAAGCTCTTTCAACTCAGCTCATCCAAACTATCAATACTTTTGTTGAAAGATAATATTGCTGCAACTTAGCAGGCTACCATCACACCTCAGCGTTTCCCTAATTTTTTTTTTTTTGTCTATTAAGAGGAGGGACAAAAGTTCCTGTTTAGTAAATTAACAGGTACTTTTACAAAACCATTTTTTATTCATATGTGTAATTATTTGTGTGTGTCTAGAATGATGATTACCTTTTTTGCAAGAATGACTCTTTTTTTTAGGACTCATCTGTATTCTTTTCAGATGTCTTGCCTCTACTGAGTCGTGATTATTGGCTTGGATTCTTACACTACCCAGGGGACTGTTAACTACCTTTAATTGCTGACAGTGGCTCACCTTGAAGGCAAGAAGGCTTTAATACCAGATAGGTGCCAACAATCTAGAATTGGAATAGGAATACCTATTCCGAGGCTAGTRCAGCCATTAGACAACTCCCTCTCTATGCCACGTAAAACAAAGCATACAGGTCCAGAAACACTGGCTYGGAGCAATGCCTAGATGCCATGGTGCTTCTAAGTTAAAAACCTGAGATCTTGTGTATGTGGGTTTTATTTACTTCAGCAACTCATTTTTTTACAGCAACTCCTGGAAACAGAAAACGAGAGGAAGAAAATAACGGGAGAACTTACAGGGATCTTCAGAAAACAAGGAAGTGCCCTCTGACATCTGCCCGAAACAGCGGGTCGGTATCAGTTCAAAAAGTTTGRTCTGTGCTACCATCTCCACTCCTCAGAAAGTATTTGGGTGCATGTCTCCCACTGGAGGCTTGGGAGGGAGGATACTGGAGGTATTGCTAAACAGCTGCCTGTTCTTCCCTGAGAGCCCCAATTCTGGGTTCACGCACCAAGCTGCGGGCAGCAGCAGAGCCATTTAACAGGGCTCGGACTGGGCTGAGGTGCCCGGCCAGGCCGCCGCTCCTGCAGCGAGCGCAGCGCCAGGGCCTCACCGAGCAGCGACTGCACCAGCGAGTCCGGGCGCTCACAAGCGATGACTCAGTCTCCTCTAAATTAGGGGATTGCCGGTGACGTCTGCTAAAAAAACAAGAGGCAGAAAGCGCACGTTGTTTTGCTTCAGCAGAGCCGGAGTAGGTCCTTCCAGCCCCGCCTTCCCCGCTCCCCGATCCCGGCAGCAGAGCCGGGTGCCTGCAGGCCCCGGGACATGGCAGCGACTCCAGGACACAAAGGCAACGCTGACCGGCATAGGGGCCCCTCCGCACGACCGCCGGGACACTGACGAGGAGCACAGGGCTGTACCCGGGCTTCTGTTGGCAGTAAGCCCTCTCCGCGGCAACCATGGGGAGCGGGGGCGTTACGCCGCCGGCCTCCTGTACAACGCAGCCCCGGCGGCGTCCCCCGGTGACCCTTCCCTCGCCACCGCGCGAGACAAGGCAGCCGCAGCAAGCTCGCTCGCTGGCTCGGGCACCCTCCCTCCTTCTCTTTTCCTCCCCTCCCGCCTTCCAGCCAGCCCTGCCTCGCGCATGCGCACCCGCCCGGGCACCGCTGGGAAACGTAGTCGCGCTGCGTCCCTAACGGCTCCATTTTCTCCCCGTCGCCAGAGGAATTGCGCGTGCGTAGGCCCGCCCCCTCCCCATGGGCGTTACCGCCCCCTCTGCCGCGGCGCGCGGTATCCCGGGCAGCGGTGTCACAGCGGGGATTGGCCGAGGGGGCCGCGGGGCGGGACGCGAGGGGCGCGGTGATTGGCTGGGGCGGCTGTCAGGCGCCGAGGGGTGATGGATGCGGGTGCCCGCTGAGGAGGGAGGGACGGAAGGCTCCTCGGTTCCCTTCGGCGTCCGGCGCCGCGCCGGGTACAGCCCGGCCCGCAGCGCGGGGTGGCGTCGCATGGTTCTCAGTGTTCCCCTCTCCTAGGAAGGGCTTCGGAGCCGCTCCATCCCGAGGCGAGACTCCTCCAAAGTCCCAGTACCCTAGCGCAAAAGCATTCACTTGCCCCCGCGATTCCCCCCAGCCTACCCGCGGGCCGCTCGCCTCGCAGCCTCCGCACAACTTCACCAGAGCCTCCGCCTTCCCCGGGGCTTCCTTCACCCCACGCCCACGCCGGCCCTGCGCCGCCCGCCCCCTGGCTCGGCCCGCATCCCCGCCGCCTTCCCTCCCTCCCCAAACGTGAGTAAGGGAGGCGGGCCGATGGATATGCGGAGGTTCCGGGCGGGGGAAGGGATTGAGTGTGTGCGGTGAGTGTGTGTGAGAGAGAGAGAGAGWGTGTGTGTGTGTGTGTACACAGCGCTGGGAGAGCGCGCATGCGCCCTGGCTGGCGGGGCCGAATGTTTCCCAAGTGTTTGAAACTGGTATTTGGGTTTTCCACGTTGGATCTAGCGCGGCGTATGGGAGCGAGGAGGCTGCGTTGATATCGCCGGGGAGCGGCGGCGGCGGCGGCGGTGAGGAGGAGAGCGGGGAAGGGGGGAGCGGAGGAGAAGCAGAGCAGAGCGGCGCTGGCGCAGGCAGAGGGGCTGCCGCTGCCTCTGACAGACACTTTGCAGAGCACATTTTGTTTCCAGATTGTTTCGGAGGAGCTAGTTTAAGCCCCTCTCCTTTCTCCTCCTCCTCCTCCCCCCCTCCCCTCCCCACACACACACACACACACACACACACACAAAAATCCCTCTGATTGTTCTTACCACCTCCTTCGTGAATTACCCACAACGACAGCCATTCAATCAGCTGCTGCTGGCTGTAGGGGACTAGCGGAGGGTGTGTGTGTGTCTCTCTCTCCCTCTTTTTCACACAAGAGGAGTCAGATGTAGCTTCCCTCGGTTTTTTGGGGGGGAGCTACCGAGAGAGGTGGGCAGGGAGTGAGACCTTCATCGGGGTTACCGTCTTTGAAGGGAGCAGCACTTGCTCTCACACGGAGAGGTGTGGGGAAGGATTTTTGTTTCTTTGCCGGATGAAAATGTTGAGTCCTGCAAACGGAGACCAGCTTCACCTAGTGAACTATGTGGAGGATTATCTGGACTCCATCGAGTCTATGCCCTTCGATCTGCAGAGAAATGTCTCCTTGATGAGGGAAATTGACGCCAAATATCAAGGTAAGTGTTTTCTATGTATGTGTGTGTCCGTGTGTGTGGTTTGGGGCTCAGGGGGGAAGGGTGTCTTTCCCTTTCTTTTCTTTAGAGCTGAGCCTCGGCTCCGTTTGCCCCTCTGCACCCCACAGGAATGGTAGCTTTATTTTTGAGAGGTAAAAGGAGGAAGAAAGCCGGGAGGAAAGATCCGAGGAGAGASAGGGACTGATCTGCAGCGTTAGCTCTTGTCATGGGGCGGAACAAAAGGTCTCCGGCTTTTCTTATTAAGCAAGGACTCTGCTTTTCTGTGTAAATTGCTAGCCAAGAAGGCGGGGGCAGGGAAGTGGGGTGTGCGGTGCACAAAGGGGGGCTGTCCCTGGCCGTGGGGCTGAGGTGGAAGGGTTTGGGGGTACGGAAGAAAGTGCTGGGTGGATAGAGGGGAAAGAGATTACAGCACAACATTTAGGAATGTACAGTATTCATTATGGCTGTAGTAGGGGAGAGAGGCAGCGAGGGAAGGAGGGAGGGAGAAGAGGAGAGGGGGTTTAGGCGAGAGTGGGGGGCAGGGTGTGCTTTCTTCGCTCCCTCCTCGGTGGGTTTCGTTTCACCCGGTGAAACAGCCCCGCTCCGTTGGGCGGGGGGGCCGAGGGGGCAGGACCGGCGTGTGCGGTTTGAGTGGGGGGGGACGGCACACACCGTCGCGTTTACGGCCGGGCTGAAGCGCCCCCCTCCCTCCCCGCGCTCGGGGCACGCCGTCCCCGTCCCCGGGCGGAGGGAAGGAAGGGGAGGCCGGTTTGCGGGACTCGGGGCAGCTTTGTCACTTGGTCGCTGGCGTCCGCTCGGAAGGAGGGGGAGGGGGGGGCGCTTTATTCTGTGCCGCAGGTAGCGGTGACAGCCGGAGTGCCGGGAGGGGGGACCCCCTCTCCCTGCCCGCGCCCCCGTGCATGTGGCCTTAGGGGCGGCTGGCAGCGAGCCCTGCCTGCCGTGCTTCAGCCGCTCCTCCGGCAGCACAYCGTGGGAGTCCGTCAGCTCCCGGGGGAAGGGTCCGGGGGAAACTTCTTCAGGAGCCCGCGGGGGCTTTTGGGGGTGGGAAGGGAAGAAAAGGACAAGGCGGGCATCGCGCCCTAGAAAGCCACGTCCAGCGGGCACCTCCGCGCTGTGCTGGGAAGGGGCGTCCGCGCTCTTTTTATAGACAGACCTCGTTAGCATATCGCGGTTGGCCACGCCCGTCGGCGGCGCTGATAGGGCGGGGGCGTCCCCACAGCCGGCCGTGCCCCGCCTCCCCGCGCGGATTGGCTCCGGGGCTGGGCCGACCCGTCTCGCGCCCCCGCCCCGTCGTGACGTTTCGAGAAGCAACTTTTCCGTGGGGTTGATTTGAATATCTCGGCCGGCCCTGGCCGGCACGCTGTGATTGGCCGGGCTCGCAGCAGGGGGCGGGGCAGCCTTCGCCGTCCGGAGAGTGACTGACGTGTCCGGGGGTGGGAGGGGGCGCCGCTGCTCCAGCCGCACCTCGCTCGTGACTGGCCGGAGGGGGTGGGCGCCAGCTCGCTGCCGCCCGCTGTGATTGGCCGCTTTTCTCTGTCAATCACTCGTTTGTTGCCCTGGGAGGGTCCGCTCCGTCCCGCCCCC
>JACDOX010000053.1:1397478-1509813 GCA_014549065.1 Cardinalis cardinalis | reverse complement strand
TTTTTTTAGTGCTGGTAGCACTCTACCCATTAAAATTTTGACAAATAACTCTGAAATGTAATTTTGTTTTCTTTAATGAAAAATGTTATTTACCTTTTGAGTAAAATTGATAAATAGTTTAACCACCTGGTTGTATCCGAATAAAGCTGCAATACATTGCAAAAGTAACTTCTTTTGGTGATAAGCAAGAACAAACAAAAGGAGGGTAAAATTTGGTTCCTGCTACAAAGTGTCAGTATAACAGTTCAATAGCAAATGTTTAAATAGGCTTAGAGGATTATTTTTTAAAACAAAAAGTTAATGGTTAAATTTTAAACAACAAATATTTTATATCCTGGCCAGGTACCACAAAGGCCATTTTTAAATGATTGAATATGTTTTGTATTTAACCAGGAAGTGGTTTAGTAATGAGACATAACATAAATGAAGCTTTATACTGTCACAGATAGTGGTGTAGCAATCCTTAATTTGTTTAAGTTGTATAAATGTACATTTTAATTGGAGTTGCACTTACTGTATTATACTTGGAAATGCAGCCAAATGCCATTGTGTAACCAATGTGCATTTCCTGCTGTATGTATGAAAATTGTACAGATGTGATATTAAGAAATAAATGAAATGACTTTGACAGTTTGCTTCTTTAGCAGTCTTGTTTAATGATCATTCATGTAGCTCAAAAAACCAAGAAATTCATCTTTGACCTCAGCAGCTGCAGCAAGCTGCTGCTGGGAAGCCTGAACYTGTTGTAGTGGTAACCAAATTACAGTTCTGATAAAGAATCTTCATAGAACGTATGGCCAGCAAGGTCRTAGGAGAGCCAAAACAGCATTCAGCTTTCCATCCAAATCTTCCCATTTTGTGCTTGCAGTCACTCCCAGACCCAGACATTTATCTGAAAATCAATAGCACAGAGCTGGTCTTGTTCAGTTTTTTAAATGCTTTTTTCACTGTGGATATAAATGACTCCATGTTTGTTATTGGGATCTTTTGCGTTTTGGCATTTCCCAAGTATTCCTGCAGCTGTTCCAGGACAGGCCTTTTTGTTCTTCATGGTCACCCCATACCAAAACCTGCTCGCTGTGGCCAGGTGCTGTGCCAGGTACCCTGTGCTCTGTCCCTTGGATGGACAGTGGAGCTTGCTCAGGCTGTTTCCTTCACCTTGTCACTGGAGGGGCTGACATTCTGGTGAGCAGATTTCATCTCCCTGTCACCCTGCGGGCCTTCATCCAGGTGAGAAGAGAATGGGACCAGCAGTAGGAAGGCCATGGTAGTGAAGGTTGTGAAATCCAGTGGATCAGGCAAAAGATTCACATAAAAAGATGGGAGCCTGGGATTGGTTTTGTTTTTTTTAGAACATTCTGTGTATAATGGTGGTGTTTTGTTTCCTGAACAGTGAAACCATAACACTGAGATGACCCTTGTATTCCAAAAGATCCTTCTGTACAATCTAGCCAAATTTGGATCTAGCCAAACACGACAGCTGAAGGGGTTCAGTGTTTTCTAAAAATGTAGTGAGGGGGTCCCAAAATGCACTGCATCGCCTTGCGTGGATATTCCCTGCCAGACAAACATGCTCACAGTGACAAGTAGTCCTGTKTTAATTCTAAATAGGTGCACTACGTGTGTGCATCTGTGGTGGTGTTTCCAGTGCCTTCAGACTGGCAGGTTACACTGAGCCACCTGTGCCCAGGGCAAGTGCCGGCTCCGAATCAGTCTCCTGCTCCCGAGCTGGTTTAGGGTTGGTGTGTAGTTTTTCTACTCTCTAACATTTCCTTCTCCTTTCATCTTTTCTCTAAAGTGTTCTGGTTTTCCATTCTCCCTACACACTTACTGGTCTTTCCCACTGCCCTGTGCCTCCACCTGCTGTTGTTGTGGCTGATGCTGATGTTTCTGGTCTTTTCTGCCTCTGCTGTTCTGGCGTTCTCCCGCCAGCCTATGCTGAGAACATCAATACTTAGCAGCAGGACTGTACTAGCAAAACCCCAGTGAAAGTTTKATATAGGAACTAGTGCAGACAATGTTTCAAACCAAGCCTTTTTCACAAAATGTCTGCATTGATTCTAAGGGATATTTTGAGTGTGAAAAGCCAGAAGCAAACAACAAAAATGTGRAAGAGGATGGTAAGAATGTTCAGCTATAGATGGATCAGTACAGCCATATTTACACTGCCSTTAAGTATTTCCAGCTACTAAAGGCTGGCTGCGGTCTCCCATTTTTCAGTCTTTTGCTGAAGACAGCTGCTGATCTGTAAAGCAGCTTGGAGTACGTCTCTTTCCACATTTTTTCCCAGGCTTGTGTTACCTTCCAGCTCACCCTGCTGCAGGCTGCAGCACTGTTCTGCTCCTTGGCCCTGAGGGCTGAGTGGACTGGCACGGGACAGCCTGAAAGGTCTGGTTTCAGTCGATGGGCACGATTGGTTGGATGCAAGGGGCTCTGCAGTGGCACTAAGCTCTTTGTTGATGGAAGTGGAGCCATCTTGTGTTATACTGACACACTGCCAAGCGCTGCTGACTGTGCAAACTCTGTCCTGGTTTGGTACTTCATCTAAAATGATGTCTTAGTTATTCACAGTGAATTCAATGGCCACAAGAAACTTCTATCTTTTGAGCCAATTTTTGTAATTTCTGCGTGACAGATCAGCTATTTTGCAAACTTTCTTATTTTGTCCAGCAGAGTGATTTGAGGAGATCATCTGCCTGATTTGAGAAAACATGTGACTCTCTTGCTGACCCTTTCCYACTGAGGCTGCCAACAAAAGGTTTGAGTGAGAGGGAGGCTCTTCTAGGAGCTGAGCTGAGGCTTCATCTCCATTTCCCACGGGTTAGTAAACAGCTCTCAGGTGTTGCAGCATCAATGCAAAGTATAAAAATCATTAGATGTTTGCTGAGGAGGAAGTCATAGCAGCAAGAGTCACAAACTTCTTAAACTTCTCATTGAAATCATCCAGGCAGCTGTAATTGCTGCTCTTCTGTGTGGTAGGGGTAGCAGGCATGTCTGTACTGTGTTGCTGAACCCTTGAGCTGTTGATAAAGTCCTTCCAACCACTGAAAAGTGGTGGTTCAACACTCAGGGCAGCTGACAGCAGACCCTGCCCYGGAGTCGTCCCAGTCCTCGGCAGCAGGTTTGCTGTGCAGTGGGGCCAGCTGGCAGTGCACAAGTGCTGCTGGAGGCACGAGCTGGGAAGTCAAAGGCATCAGTCAGGGAGCCCTTTGGGTGCTATGTCAGCTCCAATTGCAGAATGTTCCCAGCCAGCTGGGGAGAGAGTGAGAGAACCACTGCAAGCCTGAACCAGCAGAACAGAGCATCAGTTCCAACAATTGCACCATCTGAAAGCATCCCAGTCAAGCAGAACCACTGTCTCCACTGAGCAGCAGCAACCCTCACCATGCGTATCATGAGGCTTAAATAGGTTCCTTACTAATTAAGCACAGTTGCTGATAACCTGTATCATAATTTCTTGGAGTGTGCAGAATAAATACAATCCAATTGGACTGCTCCACTGTTTTAATTTTCATAGGGTATTTTTTAGTTAATATTTTAAATTGTAATAACAATGAAAGAGATAAAAACACTATAAACAGTTGCAAAGAATRTAATAAAAAATTCTGTAAGAGAAATGCTTCAAAACAATGTATCTTTGTAGTGAATTCTGTTGTTTTAGCTTTATCATCATTCTCATGGCCTGTTTGCTATGTGTATAATAAATCTCCCCCCACCCTTGTGCATGAATTGCTCAAAAGAGCTAGTAATTTCTGAGTATGAAAAGTAGTGTGAGCAAAAGTAGTGTATGAAAAGAAATCATCAAGCTAATAATGATCCATGCRGTTTCCTACCTTCCCAGCTGTTACTGAAGTCCCAAATATAACAAGCAGGAAGAATGATACCATGAGGAAGAGCAGCAGAGCAAATGCAGTATGTATAGAAAGTGCTGTAAACAGTWTTAAGGTTTTCTCCCGAGTTTAAGATTACGTTTCCAAGATTGCTTTTCCCAGTAAGCATTTATTTTTGATCGTAGTTAAAAAAATCAAAGGAATCTGTGTCCTCTCTCACAGCTGAAAAGCTGCATTAGTGGCCAGGGCAGTTTTGAAGGGGGGCTGGTGGCATTCCCCAGTTGCAGCCAGGATTCCCAGAGTAATTTATTCCTTTGGTTCACTTTATAAACAGCTTACCAGTGGCAGAAGGAGAAGAAAGGTGGGAGATACCAAACTTTTAAAAACAAATACTTGTATTTAAATTTCCACCTCTTACTTGGCAATTGTGGGTTAACTTTGTGGCTTAAGACCTCACGTTGTGTCTGGGTGAGATGGAGCTCAGCCCTGTGCACAGCCCTGTGCTTTGCACTGGGAGCTGGAGAGGAGCTGATAGCACTCCAGAGTTTTGGCTGCTGCTGAGCAGCGCTGGCACAGCCTCAGCTCTGTCTCTCCAACATTCTGCCCCCATACCAGTAGGCTGGGAGTGGGCAAGGTCTTAGGAGGGGACACAGCTAGGCCAGCTGACCCAAGCTGACCAAAGGGATATTCCATACCATATGACGTCTGCTCGGATATAAAAGCTAGGAAAAGGAGGAGGAAGTGGGGAACATTTGTTTTTTCCAACATTTGCCTTCAGAGGAACTGCTCCGTTTCCTGAAGTCCTGCTTCCCAGGAAGTGGCCGGACATCACTTGCTGATGGGAAGTAGAGAATAAAATCTTTGCTTTTTTTTCCTTTGCTTGTGCATGCGCAACCTTTCGCTTTTGCTTTGCTGACCTGCCTTATCTCAACCTACGAGTTGTTTTCCATCTTATCCTTCTTCCCTCTGTCCAGCTGAGAAGGGGGGTGGGATAGAGTGGCTTGGTGGGCACCTTGCATCCAGCCTGCGTTGGTGCCTGATGTGGGGTGGGACAGTGACACCTATTTACATAGATTGCCTGCTGCAGTAGTGTTAGTTATCCGGTAGCAAGYTCCTGTGCAGTTTGCYAGCTGCRCTGCTTATCTCTTTATTTTGCTGAGTTTGGGAACATGTTAATACAAACAATGGCTCTGTGCTTTTCCCTGGCATTGATGGCCTTGCTGTGCTGGGGGAGCTATCTTGTGGAGACAATGAGGGAATACATCTCTCTCTTCCTACCCAGAATTTATGTGGATTCTTTTATTATGCAGGCTCCTGCAGTCCTTGCTCATCCTTACATGATCTGTTTAATTGGTACTGTAAGCATATCATGGGGTTTGTGGAATCTGATGTCATGGTGGCATATAAGAAAACAAATTTTGAGTGAGGAGACATCCAAATGCTCCCYGAAGAAGCCAGTTCCTGGGTGGCAGGGTGYGTGGAAGGATTTGGGCAGGTTCCTAGGGCGGTTATCACCTCCCATTGCCTGGGAGTTTACCCATGAGCAGGTAACCAAGCCTGACAAGCTGACCCATCAGCTGATAGAGGGGTGCCTTGCCCAGCCCAACGAAAGCCAGCAGCTCCTCGCCCTGTGCTGGGGCCTGGCCTCTGCCTACAGAGCCACAGTTCTGCACTCTCAGAGGGCTGTGGCTGAGGCAGGGACACAAACTGTGTGTGAGGACATGATGGTTGAGATAGGAACTCAGACCACAACAACTWCTGAAACTGTCCTTATAATGGAAAAGGAAAGGTGGACAGGGAGAGCAATAAGTCCCTGTTGTCAATTAGAAAGGGAGGAAGAAGAAGAAAAAAAAGAAGAGAAGGAAGAAAAAGAAGAAAAAGAAAAGGAAGAAAAAGAAGTAAAGGAAGTAAAGGAAGAAAAAGAAAAAAATGAAGAAAATGAAAAAGAAGAAACAGAAAAAGAAGAAAAAGAAAAGGAAGAAAAAGAAGAAAAGGAAGAAGAAGAAAAAGAAAAAGAAGAAAAAGAAAATGAAAAATCATCAGGAAAGGAAGGGTTTGATCAAGATATCAGTTCTTCAACAAATAAATCAAAGAAAGGAGTGAAAGAATTCAACCAGGAAACAGAAATTACYCAGTCTCTGACATCATCAGAACTTCAAGACCTGCAGAAAGAGTACAGCCGCCAGCCAGGTGAGCGGATTTCTGCCTGGCTGCTTCGATGCTGGGACTGTGGGGCTGATGGTCACCTGCTGGAAGGCAGGGAAGCCCAACAGCTGGGATCCCTTGCTAGAGATCGGGGAATTGGAAGAGGAATTGCAAAAGAGACGGCAATTTGCAGTCTCTGGAGACGACTCGTCTCAAGTGTGAAGGCAAAATATCCCTTTAAGGAAGATCTTGTGAACTCCCCAGGAAGGTGGACCACTGCACAGGAAGGTATCCAGTACCTGAGAGAATTAGCAGTGCTAGAAGTCATCTACAGTGATCTAAAAAATGATAACATCTCTAAAGATCCAAAGGATGTCCCTTGCACAATGGCCATGTGGAGGAAGGTAATTCAAAGTGCCCCTGCATCATATTCCAACAGTTTGGCAGCAATGTATTACCCAGAAATGGAGACACCAACAGTAGAGAGAGCATCTGTTTGGCTCCAAAACTTAGAAGAAACTCTTTGCACCCAGGCCAGCACCTCAGCTGTCAAGGGGAGTCCAAGAAATCAGTCTTCTCCTGCCCTGATCAGAAGGAAAGAGAGCCCCAGACACATGACACGTGGTGCACTGTGGTTCCTTCTGTGTGAYCAGGGGGAAGACATGAGGAAGTGGGATGGTGAACCCACCTTTAAGCTGGAAGYCCGTGYCCRTGAACTGAGAGAGAAGAAAGCTGGGAAGGAAGAGAGCTGTGAGAGAAGAGAGAAGGGGCCCTCCCACAGAGCTGTCAGAGTAATCTCTGCAGACACAAGACAGCAATCAGCAACCTCCCAGACACAGAAGAACTGACATTACCTCTCTTGATCCTGGCGAGGGGACTTCTGGTCTGGCACTGTAAGGGTCAGACAGTGAATGCTCTAACCAGGAAAAATAATAGAAGGTCCCTCCCTTCTGCCAGGAGGAGGAGAGGGATGACTGGATGTAGTGGATTTGATAGCCTGGCATATCAGACCCAGAGAAGTACWCAAGGCTTTGGTAGATACTGCTGCATAGTGTACGCTGGTGCTATTGGGGTACAGGGGCTCAGAACCCATCTGGATCTCTGGATTGACAAGGGGATGCCAAAAGTTGTCTGTTTTGGAGGCTGAAGGAAGCTTAACGTGGGACAAGTGGGAAAAGTGCCCCATTGTGACTGGCCCACTTGTATCCTTGGAATTGACTGTCTCAGGAGAGGATACTTCAAGGACATAAAGGGGTACCCATGGCGTTTGGTGTAGTTACTGTGAATACAGAGAAGTAGTCATCCACCCTGCCTGGCTTCTTAGAACATCCCTTCCTTGAGGAGAGCTGCAAGGTGAGGAACAGCAGGTGGCAATTGCTACCAAGACAGTGCATCGGCAGCAGTGTGGCACCAACCGAGATTCCCTGGCTCCCATCCATGAGCTGATTCCTCAGCTGGAGAGCCAAGGAGTTATCAGCAAGGTCCACTCACCTTGTATCTCTCCCATATGGCAATTGCAAAAGTCTGATGAAGAATGGAGGTTAGCATAGGCTATTGTGGCCTTAATGAAGTCACAGCACACCTGAGTACTGCTGAATCAGATATCAGAAGTGTTATCCAGTGTGGAGAGTGTCAGATAAACCTGGAATTGATGGCCCCAGGGGGTGGAAACACAGCCCTATGATCTTCCATGGGTGTACCACATCCCTTATCGCCCACAAGCCTCTGGAAAGATTGGGAGGCATCATGCACTGCTGAAGACTATGTTGAGAGTTGTTGGGCAATGGGGCATGGAAGCTTTGGGATGCAAATTTAGCAGAAGCCACTTGGCTGGTTAACACTGGGGATCTGCTAACCGCCCTGGTCCTGCCCAAGCTGTGGGAGGAGACAAGGTCCCTGTACTACACATGGGGAAGCAGCTGAGGCAGTCAGTGRGGATTTCTCCTCCCATGGGAAAAGGCAAACCCTTTTGTGGGATTGTCTTTGCCCAAGGACCTRAGTGTGCTTGGTGGGTAACGTGGAAGGATGGGGAGACCTGGTGTGTGCATCAAGGAGATTTGACCTTGGGGGAAAATAATCTGTGGTGTGAGTTTTATGTTGCAGGAAGTAAAGAAGCAGGAGTGACATGGACTGGTGAAGAGTGAATTTTGTGGGGAGCAAGGCGAGTGCGACGACAACCCGAGCCAGGCTTGTCAAGTGTGCTGCTCCTCCTGTCCTGAGCACCCATCCTGATGGAATGGAATCCAAGTCATGGACTGTTTCTGAACATCTGGAGGGGTGGAGGACGCCCATGGAATGGGAAAATGATATCTGTCTGTGAAAGGACTGGAGATAATTAATGAAAATGTGTGCATCTGTATGTTTGGTATAAAGATGGTTTAAGGGTGTAGTTTAAGGTCTAAGTGCTGATAAAAAGGGATTTCAGTAATGAGAAGTGCAATAGTTAAAAGATTAAATGTTGTGAGATCTGGGTATGACACAAATGGTATGGAATAASGGGTGGAGATTGTCTTTGGTCTGGCTGAGGTGGAGTTGTTTCCCCCATTGCATTGGGAGCTGGAGAGGAGCTGATAGCACTGCAGAGTTTTGGCTGCTCTGAGCAGCACAGGCACAGCCTCAGGGCTGTCTTCTGCCCCTACATCAGTAGGCTGGGAGTGGGCAAGGCTTGGGAGGGGACACAGCTAGGCCAGCTGAACTGAACTAACCAAAGGGATATTCCATACCATATGACGTCTGCTCGGACATAAAAGCTAGGAAAAGGAGGAGGAAACGGGGAGCATTTGTTATTTATAATGTTGGCCTTCCAGAGTAACTGCAACGTGTCCTGAAGCCCTGCTTCCCAGGAAGTGGCTGGACRTCACTTGCTGATGGGAAGTAAAATCTTTGGAGTTTTTGCATTTGCCTGTGTGCATACAACCTTTTATTTGGTTTTAGTAAACTGCCTTATCTCAACCTATGAGTTGTTCTCMATCTTATTTTCTCTCCCCTGTTCAGCTGAGAAGGGGTGTGACAGAGTGGCTTGGTGGGCACCTGGCATCCAGCCAGGGTCACCCCCTTACACACCCTTGAGAAGGTCTGCTGGCTCTGCTGTCCTCTCCAATACCTTGGTAGTTCAGGGCAACCATTTTTAAAGACCTTGCATACTATACATGCAGTCACAGTAGATGACTACTACAGATACTGCATTAGCAAASAGTATAAAATTAGTCCCACCCAGGTGGATGGACACTTTACAGAAGTCAAAATTCTTTTCAGCTGTTGGGGTGAAAATCTAACCTCCGTCAAAATTTTAGGAAACTAGTGATGTAGGGAGCAAAAGATGTGTCTGAAATTCCTTTACTGCAGAATTACCATACTGAAGAATTTCTTGCAGTACAGTAATTTTGTGTGATGTGTGAGTGTGCTGTAAGCACCATGTGCCTGTGCACTGAGTCTGTCTCACCCAAAAAATGTTTCAAGGTGATTCCTCCATGTAGCCCTATGGATAGTAACATTAATTTTTAAGGTGCTTTAAGTTGTTAGTTTTATTTTCTGTAGTTTACTTTAGCAAGTCAGCTGCCTCCTGTGGCCATCAGGTGAGAGTGAGGGCTGGAACACACTCTGTGGGATCTGCAGAGGATGCAGGCAGTAGGTGACTTCATGGTGGTGGCRCATCTGTTGTCCAACACTGATGCTGGCTGCACTGGACCTGAACTTCTGCTTGTGCTTCTTGCTCTGGGGAAAGGATCCTGATGCAAAGAATATGGAGTTGTCTCTTGCATTTGGCTTGCTGAAAAATGGGGCTCCAAAAGGTTAATATATCCCAGGCTCATAGCTCAGCATTATGGGAAAAACCCCAAAACCAAAAAACCTCAGAAACCTTAAAATAAACTTGGATCCATTAAGTGAATAATGCAAAACTTGGGTAAGACAGATAGAGTCACCTTTATGCTCTCACTTTGTGGAAGAATTAATGCAATTTAAATACCCTCAGCGGTATACATCCTGAATTCTCTCATCATACAATACACTTTGCTAGTTCGATTTTTTTCAAAACAAATCAAACTTGGAAGAAAAAAAAAAKTATTTAGTGATAAGGATTAGAAATACAAGTGAATTGTGTGTAAATTATTCACCTGCACACAGAAAGGAATGTTTTGCAATGTTAATTAAAAGATATATATCAGGGGAGTTTTCTTTCTGCCAGCCTCCTCTCTCCTTGAGATTTGTGTGGTTGCATYTGAAATAAAATGCTCTGTTCTCATAATAGCTGCTTCAGTCTTATGACTTTGGGAACAGACAATTTAGCGAGAGCCCTATCAGTAAAAGATGAATTGTTAGATTCATGTTCCACACAGTGATTTTATTCAACAACTAAAAGATTAAGGGCAATTCTTTCAGGAAAGTCCCCTGAGTTTGAATGCTTTCGTTTGGAGGTGTCTCTGGAGGACACTGGAAATAGAAGGAAATAAATGTAACATGTCTTAAACTTTAATCAAGTCTAATGTATGGTCAGAGGTACTTTAAAACTTTGTTCATGATCATACCCTTTTGGCATAGTGCCACTGCAGAAGAGTAATATCATTTTTGGGATGCCCTGATTTTTCATTTCCATGCTTTATGAGGATTTTATGTATTCTACGTTTTGTCTCAGTTTTTTGTCTGCTGACCCTATTCTGCTTGAATTGGAGACAGCTTCAAGAAGACAAAAGTAGTATTTTTAAAGTAAAATTACTGATACTGCTCTCTGTCTTTGTTATCCACACTAATATTTTTTTTTTCTGGGAATGTAGAAGGTGTGGTGAGAGCTCCTTTATGCTGAGACCTTAGATTCAGCACAAAGGAACTTTTACAAAAGGGAGAGAATTGCAAAGAGGGGAAGTAAGGCTACAATACTGAGGGTAAACAGTGGGACTTCACTTTCAAAAGTRATCCTCCCTGGGCTATGATAGATTTAAAGGAATTATATCTAAATAGGCTCAAGGGAAATAGAGCACCAAATTTCCAAAAAAAGATAAACACAAATTATGTGACACTCCTACTAGCTTTGATGAAAGGACTGGAGGCTGTTATGTGTCAGGGCAGTGGTGACATTTTGCAAAGCCAGAAYTGTGTCATGCTGTACAAGAGAATACAGAAGAACTGTTGGAAGTGGATTTCCAGGGTGTCCTGCCATCCACAGTTGTTATTTTATGGAAAGCACTACTGGCCAGAAGGTAGCACTCATGTCCATGGAGATTTCAAGGGAAGACAAAGAACCTTCATTGTTCAAGTCAGAGGCCAAGGGTTGTCTTAATGTGTCTGACARAGCAGAAACAGACAAAATTATATTTGACAACTCACTGTCAAGCCATTGCTAAGCAAGGTTCTCAAAAAACCACAAATATTAACTTCCATGAATAAACTGTTCATATTTTCCACAGGTGACTGAGGCAAATGTCAGGTATTTTTATTTCTGGAAATATTAAGTGAAGAGGTCTGTTATCTAGTGCTATTAATGATAAAAGAYGAAAACAAAGGAACTTCCAAAGGACAAGCTGAATAGGTTTGTACCAAAGCTCAGAAAGAACAGGTGTATCTTTATTTGTAAAACTGATGTAAATATTATTTCAACAGTTTCACCTAACTTTAGGAGGGTTCATTGCCCCCTCCTTTCTAACTTAGGGGCTTTTAGATCAATTTATTGCTTGAAGTAAGAACCAGAGCCACAGACTCAGATATGCTATCAGTGCAGGTGGCTCCTTTCTATGCTGGACYTTCACCTGTGTCATTTTGGGCAGCAGAGATTTCCCCCAGAGAAAATACAGGTAAGGCATCCCTACTCTGCAGCAAGCAGCTGCTGGAGGCTGTTTCACTAGCACCTYGAAAACCCTGGTCACCAAACTTTTTTGCCTCTGGGATCTCTTTTTTTAATGGAAACCACTTAGGACACATCCTCCTGGTAGGTAGACAAGGACACACACACTCTATTTTTCACTCTTTGTGTGTGGGTGTGTGTTTCAGAAGGGTGTAGTAGACAAGATGAGTGGATGTGTTTCATTTTCTGAAATATTCTGAATGAGCTTTTGAAAGCTTATCTTTCTCCTTACCTTCTCCTTACCATTGCTTCTGGTGGACAGTCAGTCTGTGGTAGTGGGTGCACACTGGATTGGCAACTTCTGTACATGCTTGCAGCACRAGGTGACAGTAACAGCAGAGCCACTTCTCCTTGTCCACCACTGCTAAACTTGCTTTAAGGAACAGAGTTGGGTTTCTGCAGTAGGAGCAGAAAAGATTGTTATAGAATTGGATTCCCAGCTGTCTGAAGGAGAATTTCCCTTCAAAATGATGCGAGCATTTCTCATTCCACCCTTCCACTCCCCCCAAATAATTTTAGGTAAACTGGGATGATCAAAAAGATGACCACAGGAGAGATGTGAAGAGACTTTACATACATTATGCCAGGTGTGATGACCTTTTGTATGTAGCAGCATGTGGAAAAGTTGTTATATATGATTGTCTTCAAAAGAATCAGAAGAAAAATTTGGGGAATGATTGGCAAATCAACCTTGTTTCAGTCTCTGGGRAAATCAGGGAGTCCATTTCTGGGCACATGAAGAACAATGAGAGCCTTCAGCACAACTTTACACAGGCAAATCATACCTGCCCAGCCTGTTTGCCTTCTGTGATAAAATGACCGCAGCTGTGAATGCAGGAGGGCACTGGATCTCATTTACTTCAGCTTTAATGATGTGGGTGCAGTTCATGTAAACTTTAGCAAAGCTTTTAAACGTTGTCTCCCATAATATTAATGTATCTAAATTAGGAATTTGTAGTCTGAATGGGTGGGGATCTAGATGGGCAAGCAGCTCTTTGGATGGCTGGGCTCAGAGGATCACAGTTACYGGGTCATACACCTTCCTCCTGGGAGCTGGTCCTGGTGGAGGTCTGTCCTGTGACCATTGCCCTGCAGGAAGTGATGCAGAGCCCTTTCCTTGACAAGGCTGTCCATGTCACAGAGCTGGAATGATGGCACCTCCAGAGGGACCTGGACAGGCTGGCGTGGGCATAGGGCTGGAAGTTGTGCAGTTYAACAAGAACAGCTGAATTCATGCAGCTCTCCAGAAGTCTGCAGGGAAACACCCACTAACTCCWATTTCAGAGATAAGAATCCATTGAAGCACTTGGGACAAGTTTGTTGTTTCATCCATGGGGATCAGCACCAGAAAGAAAGAGCAAATAAGCAGAGTAACAAATCAGCYCATGCTGAAATGGTCCTGACACAAGTTTATAGCTCTGCAAAGTGTCTTCTTCGGTTTTTATCCTTGGACAAAGATATTCCTTGGTGGTTTCTCTCAAAGAGAAATGGATGAAAATACATCACCAGCTTTTCTAAACCTTTTCTGTAATTGGGATGAAGGAGAAGGGAATCCCTGGATTATGTAATTTTTTATGTAATTATTCGTGTTTTAGTTTTGCTGTGCCTCAGGCAACTTCACAGCTTCCCACATCTTGTTTATGATAAGTTTTCGACAGATTCAAGACTTGACAGCTATTTTGGGCTGCTGTRTTTTTATTACTACTTCAGCACCTGGAAGTGAACAGAGCTCTTTGAAATGCTTACAGTGGTAGCAAGAAGTTTCATGCCAGAGCACTACTTCTGAGTTTTTCAAATAAACTTCCATAGCAATGGGGTTTTCTGAGCTTAGCCRTCCATATGACTGGAGCAACTTGGAGGGACTTGTCTGGTGTTGGAGTGGTGTTTTCATTATTGCAATTTACTTKATATATATCCTGTAACTCAGGAAAAAAGATTTCCAGTGAAGATACCAAATTTATYGGAAAGGAAGGTGGAATTTTCCTTGAAAAGGGTGAGAGGAAACGGCCTAGAATTGCACGCAGGCCTACACTGTGGGCTGTGAGCTGATGCCTCTGTCACCCTGTCCCCTGTGCAAGGTGTGAGCTCCCACAGGAATGGYTGTGTTTGCTGCTGCTGCGAGGCCTGGAGGGGTGGGCACAGCTGCATTACCACACCTACCCAAACTACAGTGATGTTACAGGCTCTGGGAAGCAATGAAACGTTTCCAGTGGAGCTGAACCCGGTCCAAGAGAYGCCTGTGGGATGCCACTGGCTTAAGTGCACAAGGCTGCGTGTCCTGGGCATGAAAGACTCAAGCACTGGGGATGTAGGTCCACTTCTGGGCTCCAAAGTGTGTCTGAGGAGCAGGGGAGAGGGTCCCACACAGCAGGTTTATTGAGGCACACAGTCATGTTTGGGACTGTTTTGGGAAACAGTCCTCTGCAGCAGCAAGGTGTTGCTGGATATTTTGTGTCATTTTTTCTTTAGGAGGCCAGAAGAGAGGTGCAAGTGTGTGGCAAACTCATGAAGCAGGAGAAGGGCACTTTAATCCTGTTGCAAAGGTATCAGCTTTGAGCCTTGTGGAGGGTTGGCATGGGACAAGGATGGAGTGGGCAAGTCCCTGTCCCTTTGTGCACCCTGAAAGGACATGGGGCAAGGTGCTCCAGAGGGCCATGGGGTCATGTCCAGCCCTAGAGAACACACAGACCTTCAAGAGGTGTTTTCCTTGTGGTAGTGTGCCCGTGAAGCCACAGTTCATTGGTTTGCTGTGATTTATCTGCTTTATGCTAATAGAGAGCTGTTTCTGCAACTTTTGAATTTATTTAGCCYAAAGCAAGACCAGCCAGCTCTCATGTGTGTGCTGGAAGCCTACTGTAAGAATCAGGAGTGAAGATGAACATAAATGAACCCAAAGAACAGGTGCTGCTGCAGAAGACTGGGAGCTGGGACTAAACTGTCATTCACATGCACAAGCACAACTCCTACTGATTCCATATCTCACATCTCTACTATCCACATGCACAGTGTCTTGTCACCCTGTCCTTGCCATCCTTTCTGTCTTCTGTGACCAAATTTGTCATCAAATGAATTCCTACAGCTTTCACCAAAGCCACGTGGAATTTCAAATATGTTTTACATTATATTTTAAGAAGTCCTGTTTTCACAAGGATCAGTACCACCGGGAATTAATTTTGTTGCATTAGCAGGGCTCGATTTTTCACAATGCAAACGTTAGTGGGCTTTTCTGAGATTGGACACGTTAAATTGCTCCTTATGATTCCCCTGTCAYCATGAAATGTCTTGCTCACAATGCCTGGATAAATGTAGATTTGCTAATCATACCATGAGGAAAGTAAAAGAAATTTACTAAACAGACCAACAAGGACAATAAATTGGTGTCTGTAAGCTGAAATTGCCTACTAAAATGTTAAAAATATAAATGTAATAGGATGGTAGCACTTAAAATGTGACTCTTTAGACAAGGACAGAAGCAAAGATTGAATTCAGTATGGATAGAAACCTTGAGACACTCATACCAAAACATGTCTCTGCTCCTGTGTCCTGTTCCTCACTCTAGCAAAGACCTGATTGCATTCACCTGCCTCACATCAGATTCACTTCCAGTATCAGCATCAGCACCTCTCCAGTGATCACTGTGCTGTGACCCAAGACCTGAATTTCCACCGTGACAGACCAGACACCGACCTGACCCAGCCTGAGCTGCGCTGCTCAGGCAGCCCCACCCCTGTCCCCACGACGCCATCCAGGGAATGGGATCTGTCCCTCCACTGCAGCTCGCAGCTCAAAGCCAGACCTCTGCCAAAGCAGATTTGCCTGCAGTCCGTCCTGGGCCCATGGAAGTCCCCATTCACACACACACAGAGTCTGCAGAGTCCCAAAAGGAAAAGCTTTCGGCCTCCCCCGGTCCCCTCCCGGGGGCCGGGGCCGCCCAGGCTCTGCCGGCCCGAGCCAGGGCAGGGAGCGTGGGCGAGGCGCGGGGGGTGCCAGCCCTGACACACATTTCCTGTCACTTCCCCAGCAGACCTGGCTGTGCTTATTTGGTGCTCATTCTGCAGAGGATGAGCTGATCCTTTTCGCGGGAGGGCGAAGGAACGGCATCAGGAGCTGGGGCAGTAGCCCTGGCATTRTCTCTCCTCCCCACCGTGCAGGAATGAGATCTGCAAGGGTTATGGCACACTCAGCCTTAAGGAAGACACGAAATAACAGGGACAGCTAGCAGCTAGTGGCAGAGAGTGAGAAGGAAAGAAAGGGAGATTTAAAAAGGTCTCTCTGAGTGGAAAGTTGACACTGGGATGCTGGTGGGATCTCTGCAGCCTGGGATAACCATTGATCCAAATGAGTACAGGTACTGACTGGAGCCTGGTTCAGCCGGGCAGTGCAACCAGTAAGCTCTTTAATTGCAGGCCAGCTTTCCATACATACTTYTGGCTACTGTTGGAGACCCATAAATTGTTTGTACATTTTTTGTTTGGTTTTTTCTTTGTCTGAACTAGGTATTAAATAAGTTTTTTTCTCTCTTGGAAATAAGCAAATCAGCAAACATGCAGTATTAGAAGGGGTGCTTTAATGGAATGTGAATAGGCTGAGGTTTGAATGGCCAAGTCCCCCTTTGRACACTGATGTTCTCAGTCTATTGTTGCTCAAGCAGCTTCTCACAAGCCTCTAACTCTTCTTGGTTTCTCAATTGTTGCCCTCCCTGAAGAAAAGTGTTAGGAAAATAAAATTGAAAAAATAGCAGCAGCGTTAGAACAAATGAAATCCATATTTTTGAAAGAGCTGAAAAATATCAATACTTGCTTTTAAAGACCAGCACATTGTTACTTGAGAATTTCCATGTGGTCTGCAAAAATAAGTTTATCACACCATCCCTATGTGGAAGTGAAAGCTGAAGGGGACAGGAGGTATCAATGTGTTCAAGTGGCAGAGCAAGCTGATGGGAAGCATGGATGGAACAAGCTGGGAGCTTGCAGCATGTTCTGAGGAGGGCAGAACATGCTACAAGCCCCATTTCTAAATGGGGCTGTGGTTACTATTTCCCTTTACCTTAAGATTTGGCTAAATTTTAACTCTATTTTTTTATYATTTAAAACACTGTTTGGCCATCAGGGCACTCATGGAAAGGGGTGGCTGGCAGCCCTAGGGAGCAGCACCCTGTCCCTCAGTGTGGGGACAGTTTCTCCACACACATTGCCCAGCCTTCCCTGTCCAGGCAGCCACCACCTCACCTGCCCTCCTCCCGTGGCTGTGGGCAGCCTCTCCTGCAAGGAATGATGCTGCAGCAGGAGGCACCTGGGAGAAGCCACACTCCGCTGGGCTCTGGGTCTTGGGTTATTGGTCTTCATCCTGCCTGAAGCCTGAGCTGCCAGTCCCTTCTTGGACACCTCCGTACCTTCACTGTCGTTTCTGCTCCTGTGAAATCTTTTATTTGCTTCATTCATATTCTTGGGAAAGGGGCTAAATTAAAATAGTTTCTGTAAATTGCATGGATAATATACAGCTTCAGTGACATGGCCAGAAGCTTTTATTGGTAACTGTAACATCTTACTGCAAAGTCATTTTTTGCACACAATTCCTCCCCACTAGGTTATGGAGAGGTTATTGCTGAGGCAATAATTTTCTCATATGCTTGTTTGTGATTTTGTTCTTCCAGCTCACAGGAGAGAGAAAATCACTGTCCAAAAACAGCATGCAGGGCCAGGTGCCCAGCTTGAAAGTGTGATGCAATTTTGGTATGGGAGAGTGTGAAGCAGGAATTTCTGGATGAAATTTCCCAATTTGTGCTGTGCAGAATTCATAGCCTGAGAGATTTCCCTTGGCATTACCTTCAATCAATGAGAATCTTTCAATCACTTGCTTTCTGCCTTCGCAGCGCATGGACAGGTGGCTGGTGTTTGATCATGACCCCAAACTGTGACCACTAGGTGCAATCCTGCTGTTTGCTCCTGCTGGGGAGGATGACAGAGCCTGATTCCTGCTTCYACCTCTTCCTGCTTCTTGTCTCTGACCACACTGGGGGCGCTGCCAGCAGCAGGCAAGAAAAAAGTACTGTCAGGCCAGGGTATGTATGCTTCCCAGTTCTTACATGGTAGAGTAATGGAAAAAAGACCTTTGCCTGGAGATCTGTATTTTCAAGAGTCCCTACAAGCTTGGGGATGTAGTTTTTCAGGATGGTCAGACCAGAGCTGTATGTCTCTGAGCTGGGATCACACCTGCTAGCATCCAAAGCAGCACAAGTCTCTGCTCACATTTAAAGTTCTTGTACTCTATCAACAGACATCCAGAAATTTTGCTTCAATTGTGCCAAAGCTGCCAGTGCCTTCGCTGGACCCAGTCACCTGGTGCACCTTGCACCTCCTTGGTGGATTTCATCTCAAGGGGCTTTCCAGCCTTAATGATTCTGTAATCCTTATTTTCTCCTCAGTTTACTGAGGCCTGACTTCCTTTGAGTGTGACAATCCTGGGTACTTAACTGCATTTGCTTTGGACACCTGGTGAAGAGGGTCTGTCTGTGTGTGCGCGTCTGTCTGTCTGCTCAGGGCAGGAGGAAAACAACGCCCTCAAGGATGCTTCCTTGAGGCAGATGCTTACTTGAATTGCAAATTACAATACTATGTAATGCTTATTAATGTTCTAGGTACAACGAAATAAACTGACTGATCTATTCATCCATTCTCTGATGAAAAGCCACTCGTTTGGGCTGGCCTCATTTCCTTTGTCTGCAGCTCTCCTATTTAATTTCCTCTTCCATCGAGACACCACACATCCAAATGTGAGTGTTGTTACCATGTTCTGCCTAATTAGCTATAATCATCCTTGTTGAGGGAGGCTGGATTCAGAAAAGTCCAGTAAAAACTGATTCTTTTCCCCCTCCCCCACCATTAACCTTGGCTATCAGGCTGGGTTTTTTTGTTGTTACAGTGCTAACCACAGCTGGTACAATTTCCAAAGCTCAAAGGCCATTAGCAGGGACAACTGGCATGGAAAGCATCTGGCATCTTCTGAAGGAGGATGAAGGCAGGCTTGAGCACCATCCTCCAGCTGGAGGCAGCCAGCAGAGACCTTGCACTAAAGCTTAGTTCATGGTGTAATCCTTCCAGAGAGGGTTATGGCATTTTATTTACAGTACCTGGAGGGCTGGGAAACCATGTCAGCAGGGATTTTAGGAACCTCTAGACAAGGAGATACCTGGGCTGGATGTTCTCACAGCTGTTACTTTCATGTAGAATTTAATTGCATTGATATATTCCTTACCTGATTTCTCAGTTGCTGCCCTCCCTGAAAGTACTTTTTGGAGAGGTTTACATCCTGGTCTTGATGGAACTTTTCCACACCTATGCAACCAGTCCTCCCCATGAGGGAGGAGCCCATACCAGGCTGGCATGGAGCTGCTGGCCCTGCAGGTGGACAGACCATGGATGTGTCACCTTGTTAATATCCAGGCATCCTACTGAAAGATGTTTTCTTGCAGAAACAGCACATTTTCTGATGCACGACTGCATTGCCCGACCCTCTGTGTGCCATGTGTGATGGTGCCCTGGGATGAGCCAGCAGCTGCTCCAGCTCTGGGTGGATGCAGTGCTGCTCCTCAGGAAGGCAGGCTGGAGCCAGYGTCCCCCACTTAATGCTCTCAGGCACATGGTGACATTCTTCATGCTGTCCTGTGTAAGGGCAGGATTCAGACTTGATGATCCTTGTGGGCCCCTTCCAGCTCAGGATATTCTGTGATTCCCTTCTGAGGCTTTGGACACTCAAGAATCATGGGAGTTACAGGTCAGGGCAGCAGCAGCTCTGCTGGCTGTGCAAGGCAATGACAGGCATGCAAGCTGAGGGCCAYACTGGAAGGGCTTTTCCTGGGATTCAAGAAAGCTTTGTAAATGAACCATAGAGAAAAATAGCTGTAATTTTTCAGAGCTCACTGTATATAAAGATGACATTTACCCAGAGGAGAACTGTTTCCACAGCATACAGACATCTGGAATACACTGTTAGATTGATCCCTTGTAGCTGAAAATTACCATTACTGTTCAATTGCACACAGACATCTTAAATTATTAATGGAATTCCTGCCTGAGGGTAAACATTGCAGATTCACATTCTGAGATCTCTTTGATTGCTCACAACTAGGGCTGTTAAATACAGTTATTTGCTTTATACATCTTAAATGGATCAATATCAACTGAAGAAATATAAGGGGGAATGGAGAGCGAGAGCAAAGGAGTAGGAGTAAATCTATCATCAGTATCCTTTGCATCTTAAGGGATTTTTAAATCTGGCTCAAGGTCTTGTCCCTTAACCTCTGTGGAGCAGTTGGGAACCAGCCCCAGACCCTCACACTGCCCTTATAGCCATGGATGTCTCAGGGCTGTTTTCTGGGGTACCAAAAGTCTGCAGTTTATCAAGGGGGAAGGAGAAGACCACATGGCCCTTGCAGCAGGGATGCGGTCTTGGGCAGTCCCACGAGCTCTTGGTTACCCAGAGAATTCATCTTTGTGCTTTCCTTTCCTTAAGAGAAGTTCTATTTTACTCCTGGATATGAATGGCTTCTTTCTGAAGACACATCAGTGGAGATGGCAYACGGGGTTTCAATCTGCCCTTTGCTGTGTCCTGCATCTTTATTGGGCACCTGTGTCCACTACCATTCTTTCTGCTCCTGTCTCCTCACCAGCTTCTTAAAGCCAACTGCCACAGAAGAAAAGCCAGGCTGAGATGGAAGAAGCTGCTTTGCCTCCTTTCCAGGCTGCTGTTTGTGCTATTCCTCCTTTTGCAGCTGTCTTGGGGTAAGGTTTCCTGAGATGGTGTGAGCCAACAGAAGAGCTCCCTGCTGCCAGAAGGGGGTGGTTCCCATCCCAGCCCCTGGCCAAAGCTCCCACCACCACCTCTGCCAGGGATGGCACGGACTCTGAGCAAAAGCAGTGGCCAGGTCTGGCCATTTTGGTGGGTGAATGGGAACAGGAGAGGGTCTAAGGAGGTGCTAACCATGCAAGGTGGGGAGGTAGTGGGGTCAGCAGCAGCAGAAGTGGGACCAGCTCCCTTTTCCCAGCCATGGGCAGCTCTGCAGGCTCAGCTGGGCACCAGCTTCAGCTGCCAGCAGCAGCTCAGCTTTCTTTGTGCAAGTGCTTCCCTGGTGCCATGTCTGTCCAGGCAGAAGGGAAGAGCCCTCAGGTTCAGGCAGGCACCTGCTGGGTGCTGTGAGAGGGTGCCAGGAGCCCATGCTCTCAGCAGAAATGCAACAGAGAATTTAAAGCCCTCCCTTTTGGCAGGATGGTGCTGTTTGCTATTACAAACTCAGTCATGCAAAAAGAGGAAAGCTTCTCTAGACAAAACTGRCACATAAGCAGAGTGTTAAAACTTTGAAAAATACTTGTGTCTGGGCTCTAAAGTATGTTTCTTTTTAATTCTTGTGAGCAAAATTACTTTCTCTTCAGGGAAAAGAGAGACCAACCCAGCTATTTTCTATTTAATTCAACCTAAACCTGTGAAGGCATTGGCATATCCTTTCTTATATCAAGATKCACCCTCACTCATACCATTTCTATCTATTCCATTCAATCTACACATTTCTTCACACAATCCTGCTGCCCTCTGACTTCCCAACAATGTCAGAAGACTTCAGCACTGAAGTGAGGAAAATGGTGATTTAGTATGCCCTGTAGGACAAAGAGAAAAGATTYTTCTAACACTGTGGAGAGAACTGTTGTTATATTAGATGCCCCATTTGCCACAAACAATATCCTAATACAAACATGTTTCACAATATGTTAATCTTAAATCAGGCATGTAATTATTGAGTCTGCTGTAACACACCTAGAATCACAGCACAGTGATTAGTCCTTACAGTGCCATTAGTTTAGAGCATTTTAAAATGAATTGTGACATTCTGAGATATTGTAGGGTATGTTCACAATGCCCAATCAGTGAATCAGATAATTTCATTCATCCCAATGTCAGCAAACATGTGATCTGCTATAATACACACATATGTATTTGGGATTTGAAAATGAGAATTAATGAACAATCTATGTGGGTCTGGAAAGATTGCATGGAGTTTCAAAGCCAGCATTTGAGCCATATATTAAGTGGATTGTGTGKCACTTTGCAGTGTGACCCACACACACTGAACAAGCACAGTATAAGGCCCAGAGGTAAGCAAATAAACAAAAAAAAATAAAACCTCCTCAACAGCAACAACATTGCTTTTGATGGAATCACCTCTTAAAAAATGTTTAGGAGGTAAAATACCACACAGGCAAAGCATGATCATTCCAAATGCCCCAGGAAGCAAAAGCAGAAGGGACATTGATACTASAACCTGTTTTTGAAGCCTGAAAACTCAAATCTGACCCCTGAAGACATATTTAGCTGGACTTGACATTCAGGCCCAGAAGGCCATGCCAAGTCATYTGAAAGTCCAGGACCTCGTTTTTAGCTGGCTGTTCCTCCCTTACAAATGCACCAATGCCATTCAAAGTTGACCTGGAAAGAATTACATGACACTAACATTGCAACATGAGCCCACCTTCAGGAGATGTGGCTGTGATTTTCTCCAATACATTCTAGTAGCAAAGCTGAGGTTCAGAAGGGCCAGTGCAGTAATTTGTTAGCACTGGAGTGCAAAAGCCATCTGACGTGAGACAGGAAAATCCAAAACTGTGATGTTTCAACCATCTACCAGGGCTTCTGATAAAACTACCCCAAGTTCCCCAAAGTACTTGAGCACTTTGAATGTGTCACAGTCCACAGTGTGGATATCAGGTCAGCAGGTCAGGCTAACAACCATCATCAAATCAGAGGTACTGCAAACACTTTTCAGACATGTGCGTGGTCCAAATCCTTCAGTGGCATAAATCAACCTGATTAGAGCCAAGGAGGTAGTAAATGGTCCCCTTAAATCACAAAGCCCTCCCTTGCAAGTCACTCTCCATCAGAGGCCCTTGYAAGGGCCATGGGCTGGCTGCCAGGGCCCCTTTGCTGGGCAATGCCTGAGCAGAGGCATTTGTGGGTGAAGGCACTGCACACCCAGGTTCAGGCATTGAACTCTCCCATTTCATGCGCCCCAGCTTATTTATTATTCATCGAGCACTGAACAAATTCTTCTCAGCTGTGGAAAAGCTGCAGATTTTTGCCAAAGACGTTGTTAGAGAAAATATTTCTCCTTTAGCTATCACTTGATATTACCAGCTCTTACACTTGCCAGACTTATGACAGAAACCTCTCTGTGTCTGGCCTCCTCCAGCACACCTGCTGAACTGTATGCACTGTTACTCTGTCCCAAGGCATCCTGTTCAGCAGGKCTCTGTTTCTGTAAGGAACATCACCACCTCCTGGCTTACTTTGAGATCATTTTATTGCTAGACACRGCTCAAAATGGAAATAAACCAGGTTTATTTGATCAAAGTAAAGTGTTAAACAAGTGTAAAGTTCTAGCCTGCTTACAAAGGACTGTACCTGYTGCCCATCCTGAGTTTTAGCTGTTCTTTTCTCTCTGACTCTCCTCCCTGCTTGGCACAGCTTTACTTGAAACACCATATTTTTAGCAAGGAATCCTTTCCTTAACTGTTTTATTCCTGTTTGCATGTGGACATCTTATGTTTGCTCTTGAAGTGCCAAAGCATGTGGCTTTACAAGAGCAGAGTGCCTCCATGTTGTGTTGATATGTTTATACTAATGAAGTATCTTCTAAATGTGAGCTGTTTGAGTAGAGAGTCCTTGATCTCCAGTTTTCCCTCATCTATTTACCCCTTCTCTCAAGTGTCAAGCAATTTGAAACCATCAGATGACTTCCTAACATTTTACAAATCACACATACAGAAGGAGCCCTGGGGGACAGCACTTTTTTGTCTTCTCAGAGATGATGGGAACCCTTTCGTGAGCTGCATGAAAATTTGCCACTTACAGAGTCTAAAATGCCTGACTTTGACACATTTCTATTTGTGTAGTTCATGTCAGGTGCCCTCGGTGTCTGCAGGGGCTGCACATGACTGGGCTATCACAGATGTCTGACCCAGCAGGCCAGGTGCCAGGGGATTCTCTGGCAGGGCATTGATGTTTAAGTTTTGTGAGAGAAGCGCACTTCAGGAGAAAGTTGAAAAACTAATAAAGTCACCAACACAATGAGCCTCATTGTTGCATTTCAGCTTTTTTGTCACCAGCCTGATCTCAACCTCCCTTGGCAATTTTTTAAGCTTTCTCCCTCTGAAATTGGTGTAATAATAGGCTAGTGAAGACCTAACTGGTGGGTTGTATTACTCCAGCCCCGACCTTTAAAATTCAATGCTAACATGGTTTGAGGCTAGTGAACAAAAAAAAAATACCAAAACCAAAACCTTTTTTTTATTTAAAGGGATTTTTGTCTCTCTTGCACWGTAATCATTCCCACTAAAGTAATAAAAATTGAAGGGTCTTCAGACCTCTGTCTTATATTGAGTACTGAGTTCAGAATTAAGTTCTGTAGCCCTTAGATTAGGCTGTAGCACAAACAGCAGGCAAAAAAACCCCAAACAACACAACCAAGGAGCGGGCGAGCTGGTCTGTCTGTGCTGTGACAAACACTGGGTTAACAGCAGTTTTCTCACTCACCTGTTAGCTTCATCCCAGTGGAGAGTAGCTCAAGGAATCCCTCATGCTTCAAGTGTTCCCCCAGCAGTGGGCACTCAGGACCAGGGCTGGGCCCCTGACAGCTTTTGTGTACCAGTGCTGCACACCAGCCCTCCCCAGCAGGGAGCTGTGCCATGTGTGCAGGAAGGGGGTGCCAAATTTCCTGTGGCTTGGAATCGTCTGGAGATCTTGGCTGAGGGAGAGCTGCTCTCCTCGCCCTGTGGTGAGAGCAGAGCTGCACAGACTGCATGAAGAAGCAAAGGAGTTTTTATCCTGACAGCCCAGGAGGTGTGTGAGGGAGGTGGGCTGGCAGGAGGGTCCCCTTGATGGGAGAGTGCCTCTTCAGGTTCCACCCATCTCAGACCAGGCTGCCCTTGCACTGATGGCACTGTGCAGTTGTGGCAGGCATTTCTGGGCAGTTCTCTCCCAAGTCCCCATCTCAGCTCTCTCACATGCCTTTTGTAGGCTACAGGAGCAAGGATGGTGCAGAGGAATAGAATATAAGTAACTAAAGGTAGTATAGAAAGTAATCTTACCCCCTAAAGAGTGCCAGCTGGGCCAATTATTAAGGAATAGGAGCAGGCCTGACTTTACCAGGCCACAGCTGCAGCCAATGAGAAGAGTGTTATAAAGAGTGGATTGGTTGGCTGAGGGGGAACTGGAGTCAGYTGGYTGCTGTGAGGGTAAGGAAGAGTCAGTGCTTAGAGGAGCTGCCTACRAGAAACATTGAGGAGGTAGGAAACTCTAGTAATRTGGAACCCTTGCAATGTAATGACAATAGAACTCTTGCAATATAATGATAACAGGATGGGGGTCTGGCTGGTGCTGTGTGTGCACCGAGCTCCTGCAGTGTGGCTGCACAGAGTGCACGGTGCTGCCATGGAATCAGGGCATGCTCCTCCTTCAGGTGCCACCTTTGGGGTTTCAGGGCAGAAGATTGGCAAGGCCACCACAGGTTCTTGGAGCTGACAATGTAGAGGTCTTGTGACTCTAACAGGGATGTCCTCAGTTCCAGCATTCCCAGCTTTCCATCTCCCTTGACTCCCCCAGTCCACCTGCTCTGCTCRTAAGGAGGAATCACTGTCAGGCTGGTGACCCACGGGGGACAACCACACAGTCCTAGCCCATGTCAGTGAGCAGCTCTCTGCTACCTGCTTCAGGCTCTCAGGGCTTTTCTGGGTGAGTTCTCCTGGTGGCTTTCTGTTAAAATATGCACCTTCTCCCTGATAGGAGAGTCTCCCCAGGTGTAAAAGCATTTCTCAAATGTTACAGTAGAAGGCATGCAGGTGGCACATGTGCAGCAGGTCCACCTGGGTTTCAGGAAGGTGATAGGAAATGCTGGGTTTGCTCCAGGCAGCGGCTACTCTTCCCCTTCCCTAACAAAGCCGTGACTCTGGTGGCTTGCAAAGAGGCCAAAAGTGCTGAGACTGGCTGYGCTGCCTCCCAGCACAGAACCGGGCAGCCCAAAGCAGTAGGAGTGTCCTCCTGTGTCAGGGATGGGACTGTTTCCCCTTGCAGAGCCGGTGAGCAGGGCCCGTCCCCATCTGTGCTGTGATAACCCTGTGGCAGCACAGCCTGTGGCTCACCCAAGCACASCTTTCTCAAAGGAGGCTTTGTCCCGCCAAAGGGAAACACCCAGGTCTYCTCCTGCTGGGCTTGCTCTGATGTGATGCCCCTTACCTGCCCTGGTAAAAGTCACTTTGTACTAAACACTCCTTTGGAGCCTGCATTATTTGAGAAAGGCTAGTTCCATGCAGTTTCTAACAAGTGATGCAGATTTTAGGTTGTGGATACCTTCTGCTGCAGACTGAGCATTCTCTGAAAAGTCAGGTCAGGCCAGTGGACAGTGCTTTGGTGCCTTTGGTTCCTCCCCCAGGTCACTCTATCCGAGATCTTTAAAGAAACAAGGATACAGAAAAGCTTTAACATTAGCTTTGGGAGTAGGGATATAAAAGTAGAGACAAATTAGCAGCTGAAAGGAGAATATGGATGAAGTCTGAGAGAAATTTATGTTGTGATCTACATTAGTCAAAATACTTGTAAGTGATGTAGGAAGAAAAGCAACCATCATGAGGTGGGAGGGTTTGTTGGTAGAGAACCACAGGGTTGTTTAGGTTGGAAAAGACCTTTCAGATCATTGAGCCCACCTCTTAAAGCAGCATGCCATGTCCACCACTAAACCATGTTCCTGAGGCCACATCTGCAAAATTATCCCAAGGTCTTGAACTGTGACCAGCTGAGACAGTTGCAGAAGATCTCATGGTACAAAGTAACTGGAAATAAAGGCAGAGGTGAAAGCTGGTGTTATAGCATCCACCCCAGGTCATGTCAGGAAAACACTTTTAACTACATACACACAAGTATTGATGGGCTCTCCATTTCCTCTGAATGCATAAGAAATATCTGATAGTGCTTTGAGAACACCATTTCAGTGTTAAGGAGTAAAGAGACTCTTGGTAATTACTAGGAAGAGAAGGGAGCACAAAACAGCATGCATCATTACACTGTAAATTTATGATGCATCCTCTTTTCATATACTGTCATTTCATCTCAAAAGGTTATCATGGAAATGGAAAAGAGGCACAGGAAATAACAAGAATATGCTCTATAGATCCACTTCAAAAAAGCACTGAACAGAATGTGATTCTTCTGCTTGGGAAACAGATGATTGAGGAGAAATATGATGTAGCTCTACAAAATTGTGTGCTGCATAAGAAGATTTATTCACTGCTTCTCACAGAACTGTGGGTCACCAAATGAAACCACCAGAGACAGCAAATGAAAAGGAGCTCTTTTCAATGAAAATTGAATTTTCACAAAATACTGATTTTTTTTTTTTGAGCTCATTGGCAGAGGATGTTGCAGTAGTCAAAATTATAAACAGCTTCAAAAGTAAGGAGACAAACTGATGGAGAGGAGGCAGTCAAGGTGTGCAGACACACACTCTGCCTGGGGCAGCAGCTCCTGGGGTGCAACAGCAGGAGCACAGTGAGGAGCTGGGGCAGGACCCCGTGCACAGCCCTCGCTGTCAGAGCACGTCTGGGCAGCCCCAGTCTGGTGCCCCAGGACAGACAGACGCCGATACCCGGAGCGAGTTCAGCCCTGCAGGGCTCAGGGCTGGAGCCTGGCCGTGAGCAGAGGCTGGGGCTGCTCCAGCYTGGGCAGAGAGAGCTTTGGGGGCMCCTCACAGCCACCCCAGAGCCCCTGGGGAGGGCAGGGGCAGGAGGCAGCCGAGCCCTGGGCAGCAGGAACTGCAATGGGAGGGCTCAGGCTGGGCACTGAAACATTTCCATGAGGACGGGCAGGTCCTGCACAGGGAGGCTGGGCAGGCTCCATCCCTGTGAAACCTGGCTGGGCAAAGCCCTGAGCAACCTGGTCTGACCCCACTGCTGGCCCTGCTGTGGTGCAGGAGGCACCTCCTGTGGCCCCCTCCAGCCTGAACTTCTCAGTGTCCTCTTACCCTCTGATTTCTCTGAATTTCTCTATCCTCTTATCCTCTGATTCTCTAATCCTAATTCCTTTAGGGACAAATTTTCAGAGGTCAGAAATGGGGAAAATGTATGGGGGGAAATATTATATTGAACAAGACCGCCCCTGATTTGAATTCAATGCATCTGTTTCTTTTTAATGTGTTCTTACAAAGAAATAAATGTAGACAGTAAGAAAAAAAATTGAATTTTATAGAATTAGAGYACAGTTCTGGGGATAACAGAGCATGTGAGGAGAAACCCTGAAGCCTGAGAGTGACCTGAGCCTTATGACAGTGTAAAACTGTAACTGCAGTTGATTCATGTCTATCCTGAGGAGCTATTTCAAGGAAGAGAAAGTAGTTTAAGGCATCYATTCTGTCTTGTACATCTTCAGCTGGTTCCTTTTGCAAGTTCCTATTACTCAGCCAATCAATCACTCCTGCCCTGTGGCTGCAGGGGTGTCAATGGAAGCCTTCAGTACCCTGCACATCCTGAATGCACTCAGTGGAGTGTCAGGCAGAGAAAAAAAACAGCTCAGACCTGTGTTCCTAGGCTGAGTTTGTAGGTTTTGTGGCTGAGAAGACCTAGCACAGGTGTTTTCCAGAGTGACCCAAGCTACTGGATCTGAAGTGTAGAAAACACAGATGTGTTTTTCACCTAATTTCACAAGGCCATTTTTCACCTAATTTCAGCCCAAGGTTTTGGTACTGAGTGAAGTCCTGAAAGGGGTTGCAAGTGGAAACTACAATTTAAGAGCTGTTGGTCTCTTGGAAGTCCCAGGGTGATGTTTCACAAATGTCCACGGTGTGAGGAGGCTGCAGCTACTGGTGCAGAACAGATGCTGTATGGGAACAGTGTGAGAGACATTTCCAACCATTTCTTGGTTACAGGGAAATCTGTGCTGTTCAGCACTATTCATACTTTTCTCTTTTTATCTTTGTAGCTTTTTATAAGAAGGACAAACCAGCTCTTCCATCAAGTGCTAGACAGATGCTGGCAAACGTTTTTCTCATGCCATGGGACTCTCTGMGATAGTTGTGTGTTCATGAGTCATTTCATGATGATGCACATTCATTTCACCCTCAGGTAAATTCCAGGCACAAGTGGGCTTTCCTGGCAGAGAAGAAGACCTTGGTGACATTGCATCTGAAATCTAGACCTAGCACTGCCATCACAGAACCACAGAGTCACAGAATGGGTCTGGTTAGAAGGGATCCCAGTGGTTATCTCATCCAATCACCCTGCTGAAGAGGAATCATCCCAGAGCACAGGGCACAGGATTGTGTCCAGGCAGTTCTTGAATATCTCCACACCCTCTCTGAGCCACCTGYTCCAGTGCATGGTCACCCACACAGTAAGGAAGTTCTTCCTCATGTTCAGGTGGARCTTCCTGTGCCTCAGCTTCTGCCCATTGCCTCTTGTCCCATTGCTTGGCACCACTGAGCAGAGCCTGGSTCCATCCTCTGACACCTCCCTTCAGATACTGACAGACAGTGACACAGTCCCCTCTCAGYTGTCTCTTCTCAAGGCTGAACAGCCCCAACTCCCTCAGCCTCTCCTCACAAGAGAGATGCTCCAGTCCCTTAAACACCTTTGCTGTCCTCCACTGGGCCCAGTCCAGGAGCCCTGTGTCTCCTTTGTGCTGAGGAGCCCAGACTGGGACACCATTGTGTCTTCATCAATGCCTTGTTCYGCTTTGTGTAAGAGCTGGAGAGCAGGCTTAGAGCATCATGTTTCACTGTCCCTAAACAGCAATGCCTGATTTCCTAGGGCAAGGCATCACACTTCCACATTAATCCATATAGATGTTTCCAAAGTTTGATACTACAAATCAAGCAAGAAATTCATTTCAGAGTGCAGGAGCCCTGCACTTTCTTTCCCTCTCAAATCAGTTCCAAATGCTTCACTCAACAAGTTTCTCCTCTTTTCAATTACAGTTCTCCAGTGGTAGCAAATAAATTTATTTCAAACACACACTTTTCTCCTCTTTTCAATTATAGTATCCTCTCAAGTAATTTAATTTCTTTCAAGTCTTCAATTCACATCCAACTCTCTCTCCAGCAAATGTATACCTTGTAACAGAAATGCATTCCAGGCTCTATTTTTCCATGGAGGTTTTGTAAAGTTGTTTTTTTCTCCATTGCCTCTGAATTGGCTGAAGCAGTTCCRCAAGAGATACTTACTCATAACACATGAAAGCTGCACCAAACAAAAGTGGCCTTTTGTTTGGGCCATCTCCTTTGGTTCCAGCAGCTGCCCTAGTCCAGCTACAGGAGGGACTGGAGTGCTGAATGTCAGAGCCCAAACCCTTATTTCAATAAACATTTATTCACTATGACTTGCAGCACTAGCTGATGGGATAGTGAAACCCAAGAAGGCCCCATCATTAGCTGCTGTAAGCTGGTATTGATCTCCACCTTGTCTTCACTGAGTAAGAGCAGATGTGGAGAARGACAAGGACAGGGCTTGTGAGGCAYGTGAGGTATGGACAGAGGGGTGAAGGAGCTGGAGGTCAGTGACTTCCTTGGAGCTGAGGCTGGGATGGTCAGTACAGTGTCTGGCTGCTCTAGGGGGGGTGTCCTGAAAGACTGGAGGACAAGGCAATCCTAGGAGGGTGTCCTGAAAGACTGGAGGACAAGGCAATCCTAGGAGGGTGTTCTGAAAGGCTGAGGACAAGGCAATCTGCCAGTACATGCACTCGATCCCTCCTGAGAATAAACCCAGGACTGAGGTGACCATTTGTGTTCCACATGTGCAACACTAAATGTTCAAAAGGGGAAAGGTGGTGAAAAATGCTCATAAATTGATTACAACAAGCCCTAATTTAAACTGCTCACTTGACAGTAAGGGGTTCAGGGAGTGAGGCTGTGCATGGCTCTCACTTGGCRCAGCAGAGATGTGTGGTTGGACTCTGGGATATTTGTTAATTCAGCCAGTAGAGTCAGTAGCTTCCTGAACAGGCATGAGCATTTCTCTGATGCTTTACTACAGCCACCTGTCAGAGGATGGGTAGAGCTGTCAGTAATCCACAGAGATCCCCAAGGAGCTTTCTGCTGCCTCTGTTGGCTTAATCAGGGTGATGATTCAGGCTTTCCTTAAAGCTGAGTGAGGGACAGCTCTGCCGAGTCAGCTCTCTGATCTCCAGCGATCTGATCTCCAGGGCTGGCACCTAGGGACYGAGGTGCTGTGGTGTTTTCCCTGTTCCCACCTGCTCCATGCCCTGGCAGGTCACCAAGCAGGCAGGATGGCTCCTCCCATGGCACGGGGCAGATGGACCTCAGTGCCTGTGGTGGGCAGCCACCAGCAGCTCCTGGTGGCCATGGCAAACAGAGGCTCACACTTGCTCTCATTCTGAACATTAAAATAGAAGGCATGTTTCTGTCTTCAGACTCCTCAGCTGATAGTGGTTTATTTCTCTCTGGATTTGGCTTTTATTGTGCACCCCAACTGACAACCACTGTTTTTTTATTGAATCTGTTTTGATGAGTCTTTTTTTTTCCCTTTTCTTTAATTTGTTGTTGTTGTTTTGGTTTTTGTTTGTTTGCTTGGGTTTTTATTGATAATTCTCTCTCCCCATTTCACTGTGGTTTCAGTTCATTCTGTAGCTTCCTAGTTCTATAGCTCTGACCCAGGATCTGGCACAGGACTCAGTCTGTCTCTCTGCCTGTACAATACCATTTCTTTCCTTACAAAGGCTTGTTTTCCTAACATCTAAATTGTGCAGAGAGGCCCATATGTTTCCAAAGTCCATGTGCTCTAAAGCATAGCAAACCACTATTTAGAAAGAGTGCTCTGCAGTCCCCTGTGCAAGCCCAAACACACTCCTTGGCACAGTGCCACTCCCATTTACAGAACAAAGCAGTCTCAGGGAGAAGGGTCTCAAGAGGGCAGCAGAGCTGATGTGCACAGCAGAAATATAGGTGCAACCAGAGACCAGTACACTCAACATGTAATAATCTGCAAGACAAAAACCTCCCACATCTTAAATGCCACACAAGGCACATGCTGAGCTCCCCTTCCTGCAGTGTGCAACGATTAAACTCCTTCAGAGGTTCCTAAGTACACTGAAACCCACCTCTAGCCTTTTGGAGCAGACAAGGGATTGTGTGGGAGTGCACAAAATGTTTGCTGGGGCTTCATTAAATGCCTTCCCCACTTTGCTTTTGTCCTTTCTCATTTTTCCTCTATGTCGAACATCTGTTTTCACAACTGTCTCCCAATTTACTTCCCTCACTATTTGAGAGGGATTTTTTTGTTTTCACTGCACCAGCACACCTCCTTGAAAGCCTTGGTAGTGGAAATGACGGGAGTGACTGGAGCTTGCTTGTGATCTGCCCCAAAAAGCACCTGCTCTCTCCTGGCAGCCGTGGAACTGCCCCTTGCTGCTGCCCCCCAGGCAGGGYGGGGAACATCTGCTTGCTGCAGGCAACAGGGGCAAAGGAGCTCTGTGCACCCTGCTAGGAAGGGCCAGTGGCTCTGCACACCTTTGGGTTCAGGCACTGCCAAGGGACAGAGGGACAAAGTAGCTGCGGGAAGGGTTGTTCCAACCTCTTGGCTGGTTGTCCTCCATGTCAGTCCTGTTTGACCCAGTTAATCGATTCCAGGGGGGAAATTGGATGTGGAATCTCTTCTCGTTCCAGACTCTTCCTGCGTCATTTAGGCTTCCACAAAGCAAGGAAGCCCTCTGCAGGACTGGGACCTCCTTCCCATCCTCCCTCCTYCTGTGAGCTGTGCACCTCCATTGCTGCAGTTTGATGCCCTAAGTATTGTTTGTCCTTGTTTTCGTTTTGGTTTCTTTTTCCTAGCAGATTTGGAATACTCAGTTCTGGCTTCTTTCTCTCTCTCTTTGTGGTGCCTCTTCACTTTCAGTTTTAGAGTATTGCCCAAGCTCTGCACACCCTCAGGGAGCAGCAGAGAATCCAGGGTGGGGTGAGAGCAGAGCTGCACTCAGGGCTGCAGACAATAAATAGTGTAAGGATGGATGGGGAATCCTACACATTTGTGTTGCCTGTRAAGTCAGAAGGGGGCCTTAAAATGAAATCTGAGGTAGAGGAAGGACTTTTTTTCCGACTGACATATTACAGKAGCAGGATATGGAGGAAGACTGTTCTTAAATGTATAATAAATCAAACTTTTCTTGCATATAACCACAGTGGGACACAATCTGTAACCTCAAGAGTATATTGGTATTTTCAAATAGTTTCCTATGGGAGAACATATWGAAGAAGAGGAGAAAAGACAACATCTCAGTGTTACTGCCACTCCATGTTGGAGCTGCTGTTTTCTGAACTTCTTTCAGGATGAAAAGAGGCAATCATGCTCATGTTTGCTGTCTTTAGTCCCACAGTACCCAGCTGACCTGTCCAAGAGGTCCCCTGTGCATGACTTGGTTCCTCCACTCTGCAAATCGAGTCCAAGGGATGATCCTGTTCTCCAGTCTCTGGGTTCAGCAGGATTATTCCCTCAGCTGTTCTGCCTTTACTATTGGGGTCATGGCAGGCTTAACCTCAGCAGAGYACCAAAGACCTAACAAATGGAGCTTGTTATTCTGGGCTTGGTGCCACGCTAACCTGGTTCCAGAGCACGCAGCTGGCACACATCTGGCTGGGGCTGTKCAGGGCTGCTCAGGGCAGCTCACCAACAGCTTGAGGAACACAGGGCTGCTGCAGCCACCAAGCCTGTGCCATTCCCAGCAGGGGAGGCCTGGCACCAGGGACTGGGAGCTGCTGGTCCTGCTGTGCAGAGGGATCTGCCAGGGGTGAGGGCCATGCTGCCACTGCTGCTTTCCTTCCTTCTGGAACCTTCCATCCTGCAGCCCTTTGGCCCTGCAGGCCACGCAGCAGGCCCAGCACAACCCCACCCTGCCAGGAGAAGCTGGCTTTGCAGGCACCTTGGAAATGTGGGGGTGGGTGCTGCCACTGTGGTTCAGATGCTTGTTCCTTTTCACACCAGCATGGATAATGGTGATTCTCTAGCTCCAAAGAGCCGTTGGAATGCTCTTCCTCCTGTAAAACYGCCGTCTACCAGATGGGACAGGACAGCTGCCCCTATTGATGGAGGGAGCACTGCTCATGTAGAGAATTGCTGTGCATTCAAAAAAGGGGTGATCAACGATGTTTTACTTGATATCAATGCCAGTCTGTACCTGCAGGATGATGCTCTGAGATGAAGAGTGAAGATCTCTCCAGGAAATGGTGACAGTTTCAGTGAAACAGCATCCAGCCCATCAGCTAATGGAAAACACCTCTGTGATTTATCAATACTAGAATTTCAGCTGAAAATGCATATTTGAAATATTAATTATGAATACAGTTCAATAAATAAATCCCTAGGCATTTTATTAGATRTACTGTATATAAAAAAAATCCTAAGGATTTTTTCCTAGAATTTACAGGATTTCCTGGTTGGACATCTTATAGTAGGAAGAACTGCTTGATCCCAGGAACTACCATTTAAGTAAGTGCTTTTCTACATCATGCATATACTTTTTGCTTGGTTCTTCTTACATTGTGTACCTGCCTGATTTTCATAATTTGTCGTTTTGGCATGGATTTTTAGAAAATATTTGTATTATACTGTGTGTCAAATATGAAGCAGAATAAATTCAGGTTCTAAGCTAGGTAGCTAAAGTTACTGTCAYGGGATCCAACTCACAACACCTTTCAGAAACAATGAGAATAAAGGGAACAAACCTCAATTTCTGCTCCTCCATACAAAACCTKCAGGCACTATGAAGTTTGTAGCTGGAAAGCACAAGTGTCTTTGGTGAGACTGAGCTGCCAGCTAGCACTTACAAACAGCACTTGACCCTTCAGTAACATCAAAAGAACTCTTCTAATACATGGTATTTCCTCTGCAGTAAGATTACATTGTACCTTTGCAGCAAAAGAAACTCAGACAAACTTATTTTTCTCCTTTAACTTACAGTTTTAGCTGGCAAGAAGAAATATAATTAGGACTATGCAACTTAATTTTGTGTTCAGCTTCAAGTACTTGGTTATTTCCCTTGTGGAACCCTGCTCAGATCAGTGATAGAGCCAGGGCACTTGTGTTCAGTGACTGCACTTCAGCCAGCTAAGCCTAATTCCTGCTGATCTGGAAAAGGTTATCAAGTCCTGGATGTGCAGCTCCATCTCAAGGAAGCAAAGAGAAGTTACTCATCAACACTTAGGCTTTTTGGTGAGAGAGATGATGCCCAACTTTCATTCTCATACCACAGGTAACATTCATTATGCTTTCTGGAGAATGGGGTATGATTTTGAGAGTGATAAAGCTTTTAAATTGGATATTAATAATTCCTATTCCCAGAACTGAAGTAGATGGTTCTTTTATAAATTATTCCACTGTATTAAAAAAAAATTAAAGCCAGATATGCTTTAAAAATAAACCATCTGCCTTAAACTAGAGTTCTTTTGATCCTTGCCTGTGAACAACCCGGCACCAATATGAGACAGGAAACTCTGGGACAGGAAGGAGAGGTGTGAAATGTCTGGGAGTCATTAAGCAGTGCAGCARAAATGTAGTTACCAGTTGCCAGGAATAGTAAATCCTGCTTACACAAGACTCCTTTTTTTTTTTTTTTTCCTGATTCAGCTGGGTCTCAAGGATTTTGGCTCTGTGAATCTGTGCTCCCCAGTCCTGCAGCAGCAGCAGAATGGGATGCTCCCAGGGTACCATCTTCCACTCCTGCCTCTGGTGCTTCAGCCTAATTGCTGCACAGCACTGTCCAGCACAGGAAGGTGCCACTTCTGTTCTTTTTTGTCCCTGTAGGACATCCACAACACTGCTCCATCCCCAGGTTACCTGACCCCAAACATGGCATCCAGGACTTCCACCCTGGAGCATCAAGAAATTAATTTTAGCTGCAGTTAGACACTAAGCCATACTTGGATTTAGGGGCAAATAACAGAAAAATAACCACAAAACACCTCAAACCCAAAAAATCACTTATTAGAGTGCCAGAGAAGGTGTGGGGGTTTTGTCACAAAGGCCCCTAAAGGCACAATTAAAAAGAATTTCAGCGGGTTAGTTACCAGCCTGGAGAAAACATATCCGGGTTTGAATGTGTCAGTGGGAAGCTGCAGTGTGTGTCACAGGCAATGGCACCAGCAAGGGAGCAGTGCTCCAGCCCCCTCACCCGCTGCTGCTGCCCTGCATTCCCAGATCAGGCACCCAGAGGATGTACTGCCCTGGCTGTGCCAGCCTCGAAACACAACCTGGGCAGCTCTGGGCTGGGGAAGGTGGCTTGTTACAGGCTGGGAGAAAGTGGCAGTGCACACAAAGGAGGAGATGTGTGCAAGGCTGCAGCTGAGAAAGTGTGCGTGTAACAGCTGTACTGGAGGTGTCTCTTGTGGGACAGCAAGGAATCCTTTTGTCTAGGTGTATTTTCTGCTCGACTTTTTTTTTGAGGCAGCTCTTTTGGATGTATTACATTTGTAATTGGAATGAGAGAAGCTCGGTGATTTGCACCTTGGCTATAACCAGGAAGGTGGGGTTCAGTTTCAGACTGCAGGAGGACAAGAGTTTGTTAAAGCAGTGGAATACACTCTATTAGAGAGTGTCTTTTGCTGGCCTACTGAATGAGAGCCAGAGCAAGGATCAGGATTTGATCAGTAAGATGCAAGACCAGCAACCAGGAAAGTTCACAGAGTGTGAAAGTTATTTATTTGCACCTGCTCTTGAAGCCAAGCAGCATCTCATCTCAATCCAATACCTATCTCAAATGAAAGCCTTCCTTCATCACTGTTAGAAGTTTAGACTAGATTTTATTTAGAATCAGGGATTGTTAAAAATATTAAGGACTGCAACTACGTAAGAAGTAGTGTAACACTTCCCTCTTCCCTCTTCCAATGCTGCTAATTTTAACTACTCAGTCAGAAATATTCTGTATCAAAATACTGCCTGAATCTGTACTGACTTGTATTTCTGCCAAAACTCTGCAAATGGTCTTGAAAAACAAAATCGGAAAGGAGCTACATTTAGGGGAAATTAGGGCAAAAACATCTGCATCAGCCAGAAAGAAATAAACTGAAATTTCACACAAAATTGAGAGTCACAGAGATTACGAGGAAGATGGTGAGAATAACCAGTTACTGAACTCCATGTGACACTTGCAGTGGTGCTATCGAGTTACATCTGGCAGATGGAAAGAAAACTTTGCTTTTGGACAGCCATTTCCAGAACCAAGGTAAGACAAAGCAATACCTAAAAAAAAAAAAKTTTGATGCAAGTATTGGGAATTCGAGACTTGGACAAAAGGCCCAAGTGTGAGCAGTGCTACAATACTACTGCCCTTGGTAGGCAAAGAGCTGATGAGACTTTAGCTCCAGGTGTTTAAACCCAGCAGCCTCTTCAGAACTGCAAAGCACAGCTTCATGCAAACAGCTCAGCACTGCTGTCAGCAGAATCTGAGACTCAGTAACTCAGGCCTGAGGAGGGCTTGGGAGCTGAGAGGCTTCTCAGACTGCCTCAGCTGGCCTGGCACAGCAACCCAGGAAAGTCTTCTGCATTTTAACAGCAAGATACTTAAAAACAAGGCCTTTGCATCATCAATAATTGCATGTACCTGCCCACTGCAGGAGGTTTGGAAGTAGGTGATATTTAAGGTAATTTCTAACCCAGGCCATCCCATCATTCTGTGGTAYGGAAAGACACAGCTGCACCTGGCAGAACTCATTTTGTGCTTGACAATCCTTTACCTACCAGTTCAGCACAGAAGCAGCTGGATCTGCTGAGCTCATTATTTTTATAACTTATTGCTCACATGTATCTCAAATGACAAGGCAAACTGAAATCCAGAAAATTCCAAGGAAGCATGAGAAATTTTTTTTCCTGTGAGTGTGGTATGGGCTCACAACAGCAGCATACACTTAGGTATGTATTCACCAACCTCAGCCATGCTGGGACTCTGTGATTCCCTATTTCATGTTTCATTGAAGATTTATGGGATAATTTAAAAACAAAACTTTAGATGGCCTTTGCAGTAAGTAAATATATTGTCTCAAAGAGCACCTGCAAAAATGCCATCTTTGAATTCTCATCCTTATTTGATGTTTTAGAATTTATCCATCTCAGCTCTTGCCTGAGTCATCCTCTGTCACAGAGCTCTACCTGTGCAACATTAACTGCAGACAAAGACACGTGSGGGACACACACATAGTGCTCCTACATCACATGGCCCTCACTCGTCTTCTCCACGTAATCCTAATTTAACAATTAGCTTCAATGGGGCCTGACAACACATACAGACCTCCAAATGTGTCTCTGTATCAGCATGTGGCTGAACACACAGGCACAGAAGTGCTTTTTAAAATAATTTGAAGTACAATGTCTTCCAAGGTATTTTTAGGTGAAAATGTGTGAAGAGCAAGTGAATGAAAACCAAATGTACACAGATTTTAAAAATCTTGCCTTATGAACAGAGTATAAATCTTATCTTGCTAAAATTATCTACCTAACATTACACTCTCATATGCCAACTTACCAAAGCTGTACCCAAAGCAAGCTCTCTAGGGATCAGTTTACAGCCGTGGTAAGATAGAGCAAGGTAAGATGGCAGTGCCTATTATGAGCTGCTTTMATTGATTTGAAGAAGTACCAGAAAGCATGCAGAGCACACTTGGCAAATACTAAGAAGATCCCCAAGCCCAAATGCTACAGCAAATGAGAGCCACTGTCTCCTGTGAGTACAAGGGCAATGGCCCGTGCTCCTCTGGGCACTACACCAGCAAATTAAACCATCTAAAACAGGGCCCAGGTACAGCTGCCCAAGCACAAGCAAGTGGTTAACATGCATGCAGCTCATCTCAGGTGACACTCAGCTTTCACTGATGGGCTTTTTTTTTCTTTTTTTTTTTGTTTCCAGAAGGCACTGAGGAGTTCTGCTGGTCTGCAAAAGAACTGGTCAATTTTCCTGCCAGTCCTACTCTCAATCTGAATACACTGTGAGCACCTTGTGCCTAGTGAATCATATAAAGGCTAATTCAAACATTGACTTCTCTGCAATGAGTAGCACTTTGCTTAAAAATGTTTGAATGAGACTATAATTTTTTTTTWAATTTACAGACAGGCAATATTTTAACCCAGTATTTTTTAAGCTGAAGGCTGATGTGACTTGTCATACACCAGGTTTGTGTTTCTGTAATTCAATCAAGAACAACTTGTTGGGCTGTTCCCATTTGTTTTCATATACTGACAAGAAGAAATTCTCCAGCAGCACTGAGCAAGATTATGAGAACTGTGATTTATAAACTATTGACTGGTTTCTCAACTTGCCGCTAAAATAATAACATCTAAACAAAATATTCAGATACAATGTAATATGTTTCTTTATTTTTTTAAAATCCAATTTGTAAAGGTCCCTTTTTAAACAAAACAAGAACAAAAAAATCAACGCAATTTAGAGGGCTTATCTCATTTACCATATTCTTCCCCACTCTTCACTTATAACACAAGCAGCAACTTATAGTATTAGTGCTCATATAGTGCACTTATATGAATTTTGATTTGTGTATTAAGCATTAAATACAATGTATTTTCTGTGAGCATAGCCCAAAGAGTACACAACGTTACATTTTCAAAGCATATGTTAAAAAAAAAAGACAATAAATGTATACCCAGGACAGTCAAACTCAAATATTTTGACTTGGCAAATTCTATAACGAGTAACAGCAATTTTAAACTGCGTACAAAGCAGAACAGTGCCAACATGCCTCCAKTCTGTGAGCTATGGTAAAACATCAAGCACACATACAAAGGAGAGAAGCCAAAGAAACCCACCACAGAGCTAACCTGAGGCACACCCAACTGCGACCGAACAAAGGCAGCCCACGTTCCCACTCTGTAATGCAAAGAGCCCAACAACAACAGAAAGCATTTCTACACTACAGAAAGTGAACAGCAACTTCTTCCAAATTTGTCTCTGCATTTTTAAACAACTCGTTCAAAAAATTTAAAGATGAACATCTAATTATACCAAACAAATGTACAAACTATAAAGTCAGAGAAGCTCCAGAAGATTGCCACTTTCAACCTTGCATAGTGAGAGCTGGCATTGATATTGCTACCATAGCTTCAGCAGAAGATACGGAAAAGAAAAAAATTTACCTCTAAGTGATGCACATATGTAGCATTTTCTTCACAAAATTCAGTTAAACATTGTTTAATAAAAGGGAAAACAGCTCTAAAAAGGGAAAGATAGTGTTCACAAGCTTAGAAAAAAAATACAAAACCAGAACATTCCATAATAAAAAAATAAAAACAATAACCATTCCATCATGACAGCACCTATTTTATCACTAAATAAGCCCCATACATGCAACAAACTACAACTATTGTATAAGGCCATCAAATTAAAGGTTTACTTTTCATATAAACAAAGTGTAAAAATAGCAACAAGTTGCAATCTTCAAAGTTAATGCTATGTGAGGATTCTGTCCCCCCAGTTTCATTTGGTAGCAATTTCAATATGGTTTGATATAAATGTCATTCATCTAGGAACCGTGGTACAAATACATTGTGCCTAGGACAGTATTGTCATATCTCTGTTCGACCTTGACAGAATTGGAATGCTCAACAACACTACTGAGTTCAGGGATGCTTTCAGCAGTATCCCCAAAACCATGATAGTGTCCATAGTGCAAAGTGTCCCCAGGGTCTTCCACCCAGGAGGGCCGGTTAGAGACACAGCTGCTGGGGCTCCCATTGAGGTGCAGGGATCCACACATATCAGTGGAATTGCTCATGGCTTTCTCGGGCTCCTCGGTGCCGTTAGCGGCGTGCATGCGGTGCCTGCTGGGAGAGGTGACCCCAGGAATGACGCCGTTGGGTGCCAATGCCAAGCACTCCTCACGCCTGGCATCCATCCCACCGAGCTGCTGTGCGGCGCTGAAATCCAAATGTCCATTGATGGCACATCCATTTGTCAGTGCATTCAATATGGAGCTACTGCTATTCATATCTGCATTAAGAAATACACCTGTCACCAACAATTAACAGTAAATTGAAATACATCAAAACRTCTCCACTATACTTCACTTACTTTAAAATGTTTCCATACACAGCTTTGAAAATAAATCTATCCTTTCTTTATAACAATGTAGGTAGTTCCAAGTAATGAGATCTAACCAGTAAATTTGTGGCATGGATTCTTATGTTGAAAATGCAACTATCTATCCACATTTGTTCTGAAAATATGCCTATATTAATCTTTGCAAAGACAATGTGAACTTCTCAGATTTTTTTTCTTTTAACTTTAAGAAGTAAGTGCAGCTGACAACATTCTAGGCAGTGTTTTCAAAGGAGGAATAAAAGTGATCTTTCCACCTTAACTGTAATGCCCTCTTGGGATGGAAGATTATGTACATACAATAACTGAGTATCTGTGAGATGGTGAAGGGTGGTTTTTTTTTCCATTTTTCAGCTGTAATTTAACTGTGGCTTTTTTTTTCTTTTTATTTGTAACTCTCAGAGTACAGTATGCACTGAAGTAAGCCACATAAAGAAATGTTACATTAGAGTGCTAATATAAAATGTTTCCAAGTTCCTTTATTCAGAAAGTACTTCAATGTACCTAGTAGCTTGCTAAATAACATACTGGGCAGGTTTGTATTTAATGCTATGTTTATAACAGCATGTGTACAATCCACATGCAAAATGCCATACACCAGCAACAGCAGAATGCACAGAAGACTAAAAAATAGTAGTAGGAAACAAAATTCTAAAAATGTGCATGCAAAAATCACTGACAACTGTTTTGAAGCAATCTCCCCTTTGAAGTTAGTAATTAGTACAGCAGGTTTTGTTTCCATGAACAGATTTCATCAGTCTGTCTGAACTGCATGTTTTTGCAGTGGTACTCAAAAGTACTAGCACAAAAAATGCATAATACATTCTGCCTTTAAAATACAATTYGTGTCTATACTGGTAAATATGAGCAAGGCAAACATAGCAACTACAGAGCTATGTGGTGACATTTTAAGATTTTACATTCTGTGATTATCCTTGGATACATGCACATATGTTTATGTCTCCATGAACGCATAAACCCATGTGCAAAACAGGATTGCATTTATTGCGTGTGTGCAAATTAATTCAGTTAATTTAGTCTGTGGGCAACTTCCCACATTTGTAAAACATTGGGTTCCCATTTAAGTGACACATAATGAGTACCACTGTCTGACAAKGAAGAATCTGGAGTTTTGGTTCTCTCTGTTTTTTGCATGGCTATTATTTGAAGTACGAATTACAACACTGATACTTCACAGACACCAGTATGTTACACAAAAAATGTGTCCAATTTGTAACTCCCTGGATGTACTAACTGGAGTTTCCCATTTAGTCCCTATATCACATCAGCCAACCTCACTAACCATGAATTCTCATTGAAAGTGGAAAAAAACCCCCATAAACCCATCACGACCATCACAGTTAATACTTCAGTGATAAAAACGCACAGAAGGAGTTTCATATAGTGTTTATTAACTGAAAAGTGCAAACTTTTAACTATTTTAAAATAAACCACTATAGGCTGGTTTGCCAAAYCAAATTTAATAAATCTGGCACTTCTATTAGGTAATATGCAAAAGTAGCTAATGAATAGTTTTAGTGATAATTATAGAATGTTATTATTGGTTAAAAACAAGCACCTGTAGTAATACAGCAATAGTATATATTTATGAAATATTTTTTTCCATAAATAAGAACACTTAGTAATTATCACTGGAAAATACCATAGTCTACTTTTAAAGTATTGATTATATATATGTATATCTATTTATTCCTAATATATTAAAATATCTATTATTATCATTCCCTTTGTTGACTTGGATCTGTGGTACAAAGCATAAATGTATTTCTGGCAGAAAAAATTGATAAATAAGAAATTAATTTCTGAATGTAATAATCCATGACTGTAGTAACTCCATGTATTAAACTACAAAGTGCAAAAAAGGCTGACCCAGGACAGTTTTAATCAAACTCTATATACATCCAATCACCAAAAGCTTCTTGATTAAGCAGCCCTTAAAAAATCTAGAGCATTAATATAGACCAACCCTAGTAACATTTTGACTGTTTCATTGTGATTGGTACAAAGCACAAAATCTGTTTTCCCAGGTACACTAGTTCTAAATAGTAGATTAGAACTGTGATGTCTGGTCTTCTATTTACATAAAAAACCCCACAGCAGGATCCTGCACTTATATCATTGTGTCTGAGCAAGTTCTGAACACAGGGTGTATGCCTAGATTATTCTCTATAGTATTTATTGTACTATTTTGAATATAGTTTTGTCATAACGTTATTTTCAAAGCTAGAATATGCTTCCCTATCAAGTCTTCTTACTATCTACTCAATCAAAATTAAACAAATAATTTAACTTATTTCTGAATTTCCTTTAACTCAAAATTACAGCAACTAGAAGCAAGGCACAATGTAATACAAGCCTCAGGTTAAAAGAGAAACAGCCATYGTGGACTTGTTTACTTGAAATGTAAGAAATTACTAATAAACCTTCTCTTTCACCATTACAATACATTGCATGAAACAGCTAATTTTTGATACCTACTAAACTCCCAATATAATGGGCGTTACARCAATACAATAGTTTTCAAGACTCCAGACAACAATGTGCAAAAATAAAGGACTAAGTTTTATACTTAAATTAAAAATAAAACGCATATTGATTCTTGCAACGACAAGGAGTTTGCATTGCAGAAACAGTGTATATTTCAATTTCTTTTGGTCCAACAGAAGTACTCTCCTGTTGTTTGGTGTCTTCAACCATTTGAATGTTGTTGTAGTTAACAGGAAACTGTCCACTCCCACCTGATACAACAGCAAACTCTCTATCAACGTGCATATTGTCAGCATCGTCCTCAGCTCCTCCATTCAGCACTGGTATTAAGCCATCAAAGCTGTAAGCTGACAGAAGAAGTCATGTTTAGTCTTAAGTGCCCACTTGAAAACTCAGCCAACAAAAAGATGAGTATTCTAATTATTAAAGCAAACCAGAAAATTACCATGGTACCTATCAGACTTTACACCTACATAWTAAAGTTACTGGTATGATGTACAAATAGATTGAATGAGGAGAAATTTAAGTTACTCAAGCTTTACAGGGGTTGTGGCAAAACCAGCACATTGCCCAACTCACATTTGTCTACTGTCAGTTCAGACTGCTCCCTTTTTCATTCTCAAGGGCCAGGTCCCAAAACCCCACCCTTATCCACACCAGACTGTTCCCAGGGATCTCTTAAAGAGCTGAACAAGCAGAACTGTCTTCTGAAAGAAACTGCTAAGTAGTCAGACTGCTGGGAGGAATGCTTTAATAAGCAATGAGCTTGATTTCACTACTACTTCTTGTACCTATGCAAAGCACTGCTCCACTACTATCCCAGCAGGCCCTGCCCTGCTCTCACACTGACATTGACACACTTTTCTACACACACTGAACACACTCTCAATGTTATGTTGTAAATGTCTGCTTTGGTGGACTGCAATTCAGCTCCCATTATCTTGGGCACAACCAAAATTTTCATTAGCGACTCATTTTTAAAGAACCTTAAGTCCTGAAGTGTTCCAGGGCCAAAGAGATCACTGAGGGCTTAAATGACTTCAGGGACCTTGGATCAGCAGGCTTCAAATTACCCCAAACCAGGAAAGGAAAGACTTTTGGTTTTAGTTAACTAGAGGAATATGTAAGTGCAGTTTCATGTTGGCCAATTCCAAGGTCCAGTTCCAGGAATGCCCTCCATCACACCTCACACAGAACACCCAAAGCATCTGTGCTGAGGCTTGTGACACCCAGATACTGGCTACAAGCAGCACACACATCACAGAGCACAAGTCAACCTGCTGAGGGCTGCACTAGAGGGGTCAGGATTATGACTGACACAAACACAGCTGTGTGACCAGTTGGCCCAGGGTGCATCATCATTATCATCATTGAACCTGTGCACCCTCTGCTGATCTTCCCAGGAAACAGGATGAAATTTCTGGAATTGATTTCAGAAAGATTTCAAAATTCAGTTTATGTTTMTAAATCAACATTTAAAACTATTTGGCATATATCCTGAAAGTGGTCACCAATTTACTTCTGTTAATTACACTTGAGTAATTAGTTTCTGATACAGTGTATCATGTATCAGCATTGCCTAATTTTGAGGTTTAAGGCTTTTTTTAATACTATGCACTTGTGAGCAGATACACCGGTGTGTATATAAACAATTACAAGTAATGCCCATCCACTGCCCAGTTTAGTTATCCCAGGGCAAAGCACACCTTAAGCATTGACCTTCTCTCAACTCCAGTGCTTACAGTTTCTTGTAAGGGACTTATGCTGTTGCAGCAAGTCGTTCCAAAGCAGTGATTGTTCCAATTTAGGGTATGGCTATCAAAACCTGACTTTTCCCTGCAAATACAGGTTGGCTTCACTGTCTGAACATCTGGAATCTCCTGTGCAAATAGTCTTTAAAGGATGACAGTGTGGTTTTAGTAAGGGTTTAAAAATAATACAAGATTAGGCTTGTTCTGTAAAAAGGGCAGCTAAGCACAAAGATGTACTGGTAACTCATTACTCAGCTCTATTATTATACCTATTTGTTGTTTACCAAAATGCCTCAGAACAGTGATTCATTCTCAGTGCAAGAGACTTTTTACATCGATGCAATAGTTATTACTGGTGCTGATGTCTTTGAGGGCAAACACGTCAGATTAGAAACTACCACAGCTGGGATGCATCTCTTAGTTACTCCAGAAACCTTCAAGCAAAAGCAGCAAAGCTTTTGCATTTGTTTGTGAAGGTCTTAAAAAGTCATATTTWCAACAATTTCAAAAATAATCTAGTCCGACTGCTTTTCCAACATTTCTGTAATTGTTCAGGAACACTTGTTCACTTCAAGCACTGTCTCTTTATTTGCTCAATCTAACTTAGGTGCTGGACCAARTCTGAACAGTGAAAGGTAATGCAGATACAGCACCATTCCCCTGACTGTGGGGAAACGCTGCCCATTGAATAGCTTGGAGCACATTCTGAAAGAGGCAGCTGCTCAGGAACAGTCAGATGGATCAGCTCTTCAAAATGCAAGATAAGTTAAATTGACTTCAAGCAGTGCCTCCTGGTAGATCAATGGACTGAAAACATCTTACTGCAGTTGTTATGGACACTTGTGCACTGGGCAAGTTTTCTTATTCTATGTAGCTACTTAGGAAATACTTATTCCTGAAGTCTTGTATTTAATTGCCCAGAGACTCTTCTCCATAATGAAATTTATCATTTAGACCAGCTACATGAAGCACATATCCTGTTTATGATTGGCCAGGGAGTACCCAGTTAAGGTCTCTGATCCTGGTATAGGTGAAGTGGTGTTTGGATAGCAAGTACTGAACAAACAGTAGTGTTGATATTGATGTGATTTATGTTGCATATGTCATATTTAGAAACATGGTTTATGTCTCAATTCCCCCTTGCTACCTGGAATTAAGCACGGTTAAAGCCCATTCTATTTGGTTCACTCAAAGTAATGCATGTTAGAACGTCAACTTTAACTGAACAAAGTGCCTTCAATGAAGACCTATAAAGTCCCTTTCCTGATGCTAAATAAAAGCATCCTTTAGCATCATGAGGAAAAAGAAGGTTTGAGTGCAGAATTACTCGCTTGTTTTGTTAAGAATTTAGTGGGATGACCAATAGAAAGGAAGAAGATAACTCTCCTATATCATGTTACTCAAGGTGTTTCTAAAAACATCTAAAATCTAGAAAGATTTCTACACAGAGCTACCAAAAAGTATCTTTAGGCTGTACTATTTCATCATCACTGGCAAAGCAGTATCCTCAACATACAAGGCTGGATAGGAAACCTTAAGGTTCATTCTGTTCTTACACCCTTGTGTAAGATAGCAGCTCCCCTTGGAAAACAATCCTGGAAACTTAGGGCATGTTAATTTACAGACATAACCTCTCTTGATTGGGGAAACCCTTGTGCATTCARTTCCTTCCATCTACCTTATGCAGCAGTTTCTGAACTGTGAATTAATCTCTGAATGGGAAATTAYCATCAGAACATCCAAGCATCTCTGTGCATCAATGGAACATTACTTGGCCCTCCTGAAGTTGAAAAAACTGAGGAAGGAGTAGAAGMAGCTAATTTCAGCTCCTACTTCTCTGCATAATTCTTCTCAACATCATGAGGCTTTAGCACTCTCTGGAAATAGAAATTTCTGAACATGCCAAGATGATGACAGGGAGAACTGGGATCTTGTGGCATGGAGTAATTAATTGTATTAATCTGCTTCTTGTATTAATAATTTAGATATGTGAGTTTGTAAAAAATACTCAACATCCACTCCAAAAGACTTTAAAAYGTTTATTTTCCTTTCTCAGCACCAGTATCAACCCATCCCTTTTACCCCTGGGGTCTCACCTTCTGTCCTAGCCTTCTTCACTCCAGCAGACTCCGCATCTTCAAAGGATCTCTTTCGACTTGTCCCACCACTGAATGGATTGGGACCTGCATTCTGATGAACCCCATTTAAGGTGCCATTGCTATAGAAATTATTCAGGTGACAGTTCTGGAGGTTCAAGAGAAACTGGGCACATTCTTGGAAGCCCTGGGTATGTGCAAGGTCTGCTGCTGTCAGGCCACTGGCATTTCTCAAGCTGTACAATACAAAGAAACTGGATTACACTCATTCATCAGGCTAGCTGGCTGCTGCTGCTGCCCTTACTGACTATCTATCTGCTGGTGATGAGAGAAAACATACACTTAGCAAATTTTCCATTAAGAAATTAGTTATCAATCTTAGTTTTATAACTATCTTAACTTTTTGCACATATATCTCACTTCCAAGCAAAATTTGGGAGACAGTACACTTTTAAATAAAATCAATATACTATGTGCCTTAAACCATCTTCCTATTTAAACTTCTCAAAATGCTTTATTCTAAAATAGTCTGAAGTAGCTAATCTTTACATAAACTTCAGACTAATTTAATGTTGAATTTTACCATCTTCTGCAGTTTATTCTGCAATCTATTGCTTTAACTTGAGCAAAAGATCAAATACTCAAAACAAACTTAACATGACTTGGCAATTGTCCATGGCATTCTGGTTTCTAAGGTAACAACAACATCACTCTTTTTTCCTAACAACAAAATACATACATATATAGTAAAAGACAGGTAAAGATGCTATACTTAGCTGTGCTTTGCTTATACTTTTGTTTCAGGTTTGTTTCTCATTTCAAAGTGTGTGACATCATAAGTAYTGGGACTTGCTTTGCTTTCAACCAAGACTTTTCTGCGCACAAGAGAATGGCACTGGATTTTGCATATTCTAGTGCATCAAGGAGGTTAGGAATGAAATCAGGGAGGACGTGTAGATATGCAGAGGTTTAATTTGAAAAAGTGTTGAATCATTTACGTTTACACAAACACACAGGATGCCTTGTGCTCAGCAATTTAGGTTAACTTCATCAGGAAGAGCATWAAAGTGGAGGCAAGAAGGCCAGGAATGACAAAACTAGATGGTGATGCAAAAGATGCCCATTACTCTTTCCTAATATTTTTCCAGAGAGATGTAACTAGTCAGAGACGTGGAATTTTTCTTCTTGGCTTCAGTCATTTAGACACGTCCCTTACTTAGAAATCCAGAAACAGATCAGCTAACAGAACAAGAATTCAGAAGATTAACAGACCTGATTCTCTTGAAACTCCAGCTCATGAGAAGAAATTAAAGAACAAAGCCCAGATTTGCTTCCTAGATCATACTAACTTACTTGCTATAAATAAGAAAACCTTTAGAAACTGACTGTTACAGAATCACAAAACCCATAATCTAATCCAGGATTAATTTCATTCCACACTGTACTATTCATTATTTACTTGGACGACCAGTGAAAATCCACAGAACAGCAGCCAAGAGTGCTCTAGAAAGTAAGACTTCAGAATACTGGAAAACCTAGTTAATCAAAAGAAATGAAACTTCGAGGTGGTATTAGTTTTGAATRCCTACAGAAGAACTGCAAAGTGCTGAGCATCCAGTGTAGGCAGTATATGAATGGGATTAATATGAACAAAGGAGAATTAAAGCTAGCATCAGGAGAAAGTTTTAGAGTATAAAGGTTGCTGCATCTTGAGATGAGTCTCTTCTCCTCATTGTAAGAGCTGCCTATGATATCAGAAATTATACTGTCAATCCCTTCCCCTGCTGAACTAGATGACCTGTTGAAGCTGCTGCTAAGCAACAAATATTTGACACTCCTTTAGCAATTCTGATTTACTTGTGCAGCATAAGGATGTAGAACAATGAATCTACAGCTTAGGAAACAGAAATTTTAACAGATCTGTTCTGTTCAAGAAGAAAAGCTCAGTTCTCCGACTTTTTTAGACTTCTGAGCCCCAGAAGAACAATAAAAGAAACCTAAGCAAGAGCAAAATAAACAAAGTTACGCAAAGATAAAAATGACAAAACCAAAATGGTATTGAATGGCCAGCTAATTTAAGAGAAGTTCAAGTAATTCTATTACTTAGCAAGTACTACTGAACACTAACTCTGCTTTTCAAAAYTGACTGTAAGAGACTACAGTTCAGTCACCACTTTCCAAAGGATCGTCAATGTAAGATGCCAGAGGCATTTGGAGATTTATAAATGAAGATCAAAGTGTGTAAAGCTACACAACCAAACTTTGGGAAAAAAACCCTAAATTTCCCAGAAAAAAAATAAGCAGGAGTTAGAGGTTGAAAAACTTTAAAATGTAATGATCTTTCAYATTTAAAGATCTGTCCATTCCTACCTCTTCCTGAACTAATATCACTCTTAACAGGTAGACAAAGATGTGCTTGTTTTACAGAAATATCCTGGAAGCACTGCATAGATTTTAAGGGACTCAAGCCTACTGGATTTAATATTCTTGCTTCTGAAGTTTAGAAACACCTCTTTTAAAGGTGTGAATCTGAATTTAGCCTATCAAGTTAGTAATGAAAAGGAAAAAAAAGTTCAATGAAATAAAAGGAGATTATAAGTTCTAGATGACTCTGAAAACTGTTTGAACAAATGTTATGGAAGACAACACAGATGCTCTCTCTGCTCTCTTACAGTGGGAACACTAATTTGAATATTTTTCCTACATCCAGTTGCCCAAGTCCATGATTTTAATCAAAGCCTGATTATTCTTGGACTTTCATATACTTTCAAATTTCTGTTAGACTGCCTTTAATTAACAGGATGCAGTAGAGGAAAAGCTGACAAATTTTGCAGAAACCTTCCGTCACTTTCTCAAAAACAGGCAAGAAAGAGAAAAAAAAGACCTACTTCTTTAGCTGATTTCTTTAGCATTCTCTAGGAGGAAAAACCTGTCAGTGGGAACACAAAAGGCAGCAAGAGGTAGCTGTGCTATAATAGCCTATCATAACCAAATGCAAGTAATAAAAAAAAATTGCTAATGTAAATAGCAAAAAAATAGGAAAGAAAATGCTCCTAACAGGTATCACAGAATTTTACCAGACTGGAATAGTTTATGTATTTTCAAAATAATTTAGAGATACTGTCAATGACTGTAAGGATTCCGAGTCTGTAACAGAAAAACAATGTAATACAGTCCTTCCAGAAAGCCTGGAGTACTTGAATTAATTAAAAAGCCAGCATACCTACTAGACCATTCTTTATAAGTGTTAATCTGAACTTGGAGTGGAACCACCCTGTTACAGCTGTAATTACAAGGAACTAGGAACACATCTAATACTAAATCTGCTGCCCATGTCTGGCAGTGAAGTGTCTATCTCAGCTTATCTCAGGAGCTAAGAATTTAAGTGTCATTACTGTAGATAGACTAGATTATATGGATGAAAATAGAAATGGTTCACTGTCCCAGCCACACATAAGAGGAGTTCAACCTCTTATGTGCAATCCCTGTCAGCCCTTGGTTATGAACTGCAACTATATGTAAACTGACTATCAAGTGAAAAGGAGGAGGAATAGTATGTGATTCATTTGGCTACAATGTGTAGTAGCTACGTGACATGGAATGCGTGGCTAAAAAAGGGAAGAAATTCAACAAGCAGGAAACTCAGAGACRATCACTGTATTCAAGTAAATTTACAGCTCTTTCAGTTATTAAGTGCCCTTTGAAAGGTACTTCATTTATTGTAGCTGCTGACATAAAGAAAAAGGATTGGTAAAGAATATTATAACTGAAAGCAACTTCAAGACCTGGGCGGCAAAAGAAAAACACTGGAAGAAACAGTGGACAACATGTACAGAACWACCTAAAGGTCATGGGTCTTGAAAAAAGAGTCTTCCACCCATCCTCCGCTTTTTTTAGTGAGTTAAAAATCCCTCTGGTACCAGCTTTGATCTTTTATCCTAAACACCTTGAAATAGTGGAAGCTCCAAGAAGTTTGGAACACAGTGATATTAAATCTTCAGGCAAACTGTCCTTTTGTTACTGCTAATCATACAGCAAATATGAGAGGTCTATTTCTGCAACTGCATTACTCAGAATTAAAAAATGGGGACGGAAATTTCTAGCAGGTTTTACACTTTGTTTTGTAGGGGTTTTTGTTGTCATTGGCTTTTTAAAAAAACTTCTTGTTTTGTGACAAAGATGCCAAACTTCAGACAAGCTTATGTTTCTTTTCAAGGTTTGTCTCTCAGCTAGGCTTCTAGCTGAAACAAGACAAACAGCAGGTCACAAACACTGCATTTATCACATGAATTCATTATAAAGAAAGAAGTCAGCAGCAAGGAAGGTTGGAAGGAAGACGTAAGTAAGAAAATCAGAATAAGTCTTGGAAAGTGACATGTGTAAACGCTTAGTCAGCAGTATTCATTGACTAGATGCAAAATTCTCTGAAGGTTGGCCTAGTAACTACCAAATCAGAGAGCAGTGCTTCAAAAACTTATTTCCTTCTCTCTCCAGTAAAAAAGAAAAAAGTCAAAAACTAAAGACAACTTTGAAGGTCAGTCTAGCTACGGGAACAGGTGGAAAGAAAAAGTGAAGAAAGGACACTGAAAACAAAAGCTCTGAAAATGTCATTCCTTTTTCAGCACCTTCTCCAAACAGGAATATACATGAAGGCATGAACTCACAAACAGGAGAAAAATTCCTTAACATTGCCCAGGGCTAAAGGTAGCCATCAGAAAGTCAATTCACTCCATGTTTAGAAAACACATATCTTGCATCCCTTCCGAGGCAACTCAAGTATTTGAAAAATGACTGAGTCCTGTTCAGGATTTTTCACTAAGCAGCACTTTTTTGCTACATACTTTATTCACTGTTCCCATGGAATTCTTATTACTAGAAACAAAATCATGAAGCACGCTATTATTTACCCTCAGCCTTCTTGTAGGCTAAAATCCAGGAGCTGGGAATAAGAACATCTTGTTTCTTCAAAGTACAGAAGTATAAGATGCTAACTCCAACGCAAAAAAAGAAAGCCAAATGTAAGGAAGGATACATTTTCATATTATAAAATTAGTCTAAATAGAAAAAAAATCCATGAGAAAAGACGATGAAAGTCTGAATATGGATGAGTAGGTGATCTTGAAGTTTCTTGACATATGACACTTGCTTATCACACTCTGTAGTGACAGGTGTTTTCATAAATAAACTCGAAACACACACTGATATATTCAGTTAACGCTCTGACTTTTGCATATGCATTTATTCACAGACCTACAGTGCTTAAAACACTCTTTTAACATGTTTTTCTTCTTCCATCAAGTGAGGTCCACAGGCAGTCTTCAAAACTGACTGATCTTGGCATGAAGAGGACTTTTTTTTTTAGGATCCATTCTTCTCCCTCTGGGTTGACATCATCTGAACTCCCATTCTAAATGCCCAGTTCATCTGAGAGTCCTGGTACCCAATTAAAGCAGCTATAAAGAGGACAGTGATGAAGCATGACTTTAGGTATTTTCTTCTTCTGAAATGCTTTTTCAAAAATGTTGGCTGCGAGTGTAATTCAATTGTTGCTCTAAACCAAGAGACAAGTGCATTATCTGGCCAAACAGGATTGGTGTACAGAAACACGGATTTAACTTTCAGCTTAGCTTTATTTAGGAGGAAATTTTTATTATTTCAACCTAATTTAAGAARTTTCCTAAAGGAAGAAAAAATTGAGGCAAGCTTTTAAAAAATATTCAAGATGCTTCCAACATGGCTAAGCAACAGAAAGCAAAAAAAAAAAACCCAAACGAAGAAAACACTCAAAATTTAGAATTGTTTAAATATGACTTGGTGCAACAGAGATTTAGTTCAGTGTAACGTACAGAATTTACTCTTTGAAAGATCTGTAGAAAGAAAACAAAGACTTGTGCTTCTCATATTGAATTATAAATGCTATTCAATTTGCTTCAAAAAATTGCTTCTAAGTTGCTTCAATTGTTCATTTTTCATATTCATTGGCAGAAAAAAACAGGTAGATTTCTTTTTAAAAGAAATATCTTAGAAATACACTATCTTCAACTTATAATGTCACATACCTTGAAAAACAAAACAAACATTTGCTATACAAAAAGTCAACAATAAAAATTTTTGAAAATCATATATGTAAAAAATTCTCCTGAATGTTTAATTTGACATAGTGATTACAGCACCTACAGCTTACTGTGTTTTTGTTAATGCCATGCGACAATCTAAGAAAATAAACCACAGTTTTCGTACATCAATGTAATATCTGTTAAAAATTACTGATCTCAACTTATCTATTGTTAGTTTACAAATAAAAATGTAGATAATTGTAAATTAGGGTAAGCAAAGCATGCAAATCTATAGATTCTATATCTGAATTCCTAGATTAGCATTAAAACCAATCACCGCAACAAATACCTCAACAGTATGCCTTGTGTGCAGAAAGGAAGCGATACTGAACATTCAATGCCACAACTGTAAGGTTTTCGGAGAAGCACCTGTGGCAGTTTCAGCAGTTTCTATATGGAATGCTCCCCCTTTCTAGGATTACTTGAAAAAATCAAGTCAATTCGAATTACGTAGCTGTAAAACATTGACATGTGTAGTTTTTACAGTTTCAGAATCTTCTGTTTGATTTAAACGGGCAATGGTGCATAAACAGGAAACTTATATCATAAGGGATCACATATTTGCAGGCAACATTAAGATTAAAAGTACATTAACATACATAAAGTGCTGTAGCACAGTATTCAATATGTAAGCCATTATCATGTGACCACCTTAACAACAAGAAACTAAGCCTTTTATGCCTTTAAAAGCATTATAACTTTCATCCTGAAACCAATTTTTCAGTTCTCCACTGAAATTTATATAGAATGGATTAAAGTTACCGGTCAACTCATGGCTTCAATTACTTTAAATTTAGTAGGCTGTATCTCAAAAGAATTAGTAGCTATTCCTATATATAAAAATTAGCAGATACAAGGATTAAAACAAAACAAAAGAAGAAAGAGAAAGATCAGAACACTAAAACGCCCACAGTGAGAAAAATTGTTTCCTATATAAACAGTAGCATACTAGTGTAAAATTTCTAAAGCAAAATTATTTTAAAATACTAAACTTTAAGTGTTTTAACCCTTTGGTGTCCAAATACAGAAGTTATAAAATTGTTTCAAACTTTTTTTTTCCAGATACCAAGAGAAAAATAATCTTAACTGAACAGATGTGTGTCACTGCTGGGGCAGCTATACAAATTCATGCTAGAATTACACACTGGKCATCTACAAAAGCACAAATTGGTGCCAAGTTTTTATTTCACAACAAAGCATCTGGCAGCTGAAATTATTTTACACTTTTAAAACCAGTGCTGGAGTTCCTGTGAACATCATCCAAAATCATAACAAGAGGAATATACTGAACAGAAGGACTCTGTTTTGTGAAGCCACTTTCTCCACAGGACAATCAAAGTTCACTATGAATTATGCAGCTATAATTAGGTCCTAGATACTTCAGCTCCTGACTGAGCAAACATTGGCAGAAGAAAGAATTCATTAACCATGGTCGGCAACGTTGCAGTTACCACAAACACCACCATCAGGATTTTTTGTTCTATCTGTATTCCCATTTATATGCTTTACTAAAGACCTCAAACAGTGCACTTCATTTTCAGTACCTCTTGTACAAAATATTCAYATTTCCAAGTAAACCTTCCCCTGATCAATATAGGCTTGACTTGGCCTAGTTCTAGCAACAATATTTTTAAATTCATATTTCATTATTTAAGAAGCGATTCCTAATAATTCACAAAGGGAAGGTAGGAAAGACTATGGCAATTCTTGAAACAACAGTCTGATTGCAATACAKCATAACCTTTCCTACTAAAATCTAAGTATTTCCTAGATCACTAGTGAAATTTAATTCCAAGTAATAATAGTACTGCAGCCACTTAAAGAGAATGTAAGAGTTACTTAGCCAACCTTACAACAATGAGAACTATCACTGCTGTTAACTTCAGGTTTCTAGAAACAGAACAAGAATTGCAAATGAAGTTGCTAACAATGAAGAAAGTGTAATGGAAAACTACTGAGAACAGGTTCAGAGCAAACTCTAAATTGAAAAGATAAAACAACCTTACAATACAGATAACCACCAAGATGACTTTAGTAGTAAATAAAATTATATTATTTGTCCTCAACATAGCAAATGAAACCCAAAGGTAGCTTAGAATTAGAGAAATGAAGGAAGCAAGCTTCTCTCAAATGCKCCAAACTTGAAAGAAAGTTCAAGCTGTTCAGTACAAACAGCATGGACAGTGAAGTTTGGAAATAAAGAGGTAAATTAATGTAATGGTACTTTTGTACCAAAAGCAGAGCAAAAATCAAGAATGAAAGGACTACAGGTAGTAGATGGTTTATTATTTTCCCATAATAGGGACACTATCAAACTACATAATCTTGTTGGAGTTTTTTGGTGTGAAAAATAACTTGGTGTGTTTACTCAAGCAGACATAAAATCTTCTGGATTAAGGAACTGCTGAAGTGCACAAAACCAGTTTAAATGACCTCCATGAAAAAAAGTTTCTTGAACTTAGATTTTTCTCCCTTTATAAGAAAATTTATCCATCGTATATAAGCGCAATCAAGCAACACAGAATGAAGGTGAAGAGTAATATTTTCCCTAGGATATGATTACCAAAGCTSTTCCATGGTTTGCTAAGCCTCCATGCCATGAGATACATCTTGTAATCAGTCACGCATGACACATAAGAAAACTTTTCTGACCAACCTGAACATGTTCTGGGCCACACCACATCTACCTATTGGGTCTTTTTTTGTCCAGAGGCTACTAAGTACTAGYTGGTCTATGAACAACTTTACTGAAAAGACAGAAGCCAGATCAGCAAACAAAACCCAAATCAACACGGCAGGCTAGAGCAGACATTGCAATAAAGAATCCTCTCACCATGTATCTAGTCAAAAACTATTGCCAGATCAAGTACAGCACCCCTACAAATCACCACCACTGACATCTGGACTAACCATCAGAACTAGTAAGACTACTMTATTTGGGATATAATTGTTTCTTTGACTGTATTTAACTCTGGCAAAGCTCTACTTTGTAACACTGGTTTCTCCACTTGACTTAACTGTACCCAGGTTTCTGCAGCCAGAACAGCAACAGAACAGCTTATCTTGCAGGAAAAAAAGAAAATCTATCTTAAGGGAAACTGCACACATTAATGTGAGCATCAGCACARTATCTTACATGAAGGCAGATCAATCCCAACAAAAAACCCCAAACATGCCTGTCAGAAATCTGAGCTATCTGCAAATAAAAGTCTTGGTAACACTTCTATATTCTTTATCCAGCTCTCTTGGACTGAAGAAAAGTCAAGAAAACAGTGCTATAAGGCTTCCTCACTAATGAATAAGCGAAACTATCAAGCTCACATGTATCTAGTGAATTTCCTCTCTATGTTTCAGAAAGGTCATGAGTATCATTGCTTTAATGATGGATTTTACTTTATTCATAAAAAGCACAGCCTCTCATAYTCTGTGCTATTTTTTCCAGCTGATGCCAGTAATCACTGTTGTTATTCCACCCCACTAAGAATAACCTGATTCAAACTGAACAGGAATTCAGTGGTACGAGTTTGCCTCAGCTTCCTGCAATTATTAGGAATGTCAGTAACTCAGAAAACTACATTTTTCTAGATTGGTTTACTCTAAGACTGAGCCKCTCTCATTTTTTATCAGTCACCCATGCATATACATTCTCCTTTGGWATTTCCAAATCTTTTCTTCAGACTAAATCCAAATTACTGCCCTACTTCATCATCACAGGCTCCTACAAACCACCTCAAGTACTGCTACAACCATAGCAACCAAACAGGAAACCAAACATGGAAGAAATGACCAAGCTTTAATTGCAGTTTTTTTAAAGGAGAATTAGTGTTTCACAACTGAAATGTGCATGCCACTTTGAATTTCCCTTCCCATAACAATTTATATAAAATGGGAAAGGCAGAAAAAATTCCAACATGTGTACCCTCTACACTGAAAAATGGTCACTACAAGAATACTACAGTGATGGCCCTTAAAATGCTAGTTACATACAATTAAAAAGAAYTGCCACATATTCTTCCTTAATTATACAGCAATGTTTAATAATGCAACAACAGCAATTAATCCAGCAGTTTAACCAGTATCTGGAGGCAATCAGGTTTATAAAAAGAATGTGTATGAAGTGATCTGAGTTTCAAAAGTACCAAACAGATTACACAAGCACTAATATAATAATTAACAGATAAGAACCTCTCAGTTGAAAAAGCACCTGAATCCAAATGATCAGTAAGATCCTGAAGCATTACTCTCAAGATGACGTTAATTTAATGACTGTAAGAAAGCAGAATGTTGCTTCTTCTACACTGAATCTATGCTGTAATACAGCTTCTCAAGTAAAGAGGTGACATAGTTGTGGCCTTTCACAAGCATGTTAACACCAGAAATGGACTGCAGTTCAATATTAAAAGTTTGGTAGTTAAGTTAGCTAGGCAAGAAAAATAAGCTCACAGTAAAAACGTGCAAATAGCTCCTAAGATTTTAAGAAATCAAGAAGATACCCATTCACTAAGAAAGGAAATTTCTGAACCTTAGACCCCTCAAGAAGAAAGGCCATGTAAGCTTCCCCTCCAGACTGAAAGGAACTGAGGGTTTGCATCAGAAAGGAATGGCCGACTTCTGCGCTGTCATGAAAACAACACATCACTGTCTCTTCACTAGAGGTGACTGATTTTCAGGAAGTCAAGAAATCTCAAAAGTACAAATCAGAAGAATAAAAGCTGAGGTATCACAAGAGTGCTCACGTGGAACAGAAATACAAGAATTTCACAAAGGACTAATCCAGCAGCACTAAAAATTCACAGCAGACAGATTTCTGTTATGGAAGATGGATAGCAGCTGTGAAGAAAAAAGTGATATTAATATTGCCTTTTTTTGMAGTTTGTGACACACAAGTTTGACAAGAAGAAATAAAATTAAGTAAATCCCTGTCAAAGTATGAGAATAAAGGTCTTGCTGAAAAACTTAGTATCAGTGATAGGACATTTCTGGCACTGAATTTACATACACACAGATGAATGCCAGACAGCTTTAACAAGAAAGTGGCTGAAGTGTCTGCCTAAACCAGATCAACATCACAGTATGAATCTGTCATCTGGTGGAAACAGATGTATTGGTTTATTTATCTCAGCATGTCACTGCTTCTACTCAAACCCTGAGACCAGAGTATATTAAACTAGAAGGGAAATKATCTCTTTAGGGTCTCATAACATGCCATCATGGTAGACAACCCAAATTTACCCAAACCTGAAGATTTCTGGCAGGCAAAAAAAAAGCTTCTCTATAATACTATTCAAATATCATGATCAGTAAAACCTTTAAGCAAGCAAGAATTTGTGTTCAATTGGATGGGTACATACCAAGCCACAGTCCACTCCACAAGTTACACCTCTCTCTATCCCAGGATAATATATTGTTTGAAACTTCTCTCTTAGTTCTAAATCAAGACACTAAGGAATACACAACTGCTAAAATGATAGCTGCAGAAGAATTTTTATTCAGAGATAAGTGGACACAATGCACAAATGCACCACATGTAAGTGGACATRAAGCAAGTCAGGATAATCAATAATTGCATCTGCTTCTTTTTGATTCAAGAGTGTCCTGTGTTTACAGCTGAATTTTGTAGTTTTATATATGCTGTGATACAATCTCTATAACTACATTAAAACACAGCATTTACATAAGAGTGCAAAAGAGCAAAACAAAACATGGCACCAAGAAGGCTTTTCCTCTATAAAGAGCTGTGGACACTTGTCTGTCACCATGATGAATAATACACAATTAATCATACATAAATTGCATCAATATGCCTTTTAGTGAAAATCCAGCAGTAATTATGGATACTTTAACAGGTACTATCCACATTAAAAAGTCAGTTACACAGCAAACCTTTTCACTCATATGAGGACATTGTGACCACCTGCTTCCCCCTCTTCAAGGGTCCATGAATACCATAGTTAGTGGAGCAACCATTTTTATGGCTGTAGGACATACTGTGCACAGAATATGCTTCAGCTAAAATGAGAAGGTAAATACCACAAAAAAAATCAAAATATTTTCACTAGGGTACAATTATTATTTTTTAATATTATTAAAAATTTACACAGGAATAGAGACCCAAATTCTCTCTCATCAATTAGGAAAACAATGCAAMAAGCTTAATGAGATTTATACTGCAACATCCTGTCTTTCTCTGCAAAAGCAATACACTAGCAAGCCTGAAATAYAGTAAACTAGAAAAATTCAAGTGAGGCTATTTTATTAAAACTAAAATTCTTACTTTTATCCTTGACTATTATCAATATTCTTTGTCTTCCAATATAACCAAAGGAGGATATAAAGTAGAAATGTGGTAAACACTGATAATAAGATTTCTCTAGTCCAAGTTACTTCATTTTAACAGCAACAATCACTAATTAACAAAAAAAAWATGTTTCTTGCAATATTACATTAGTGGTTACTAGTGTTTGTGTAATAATGAAATATTAGCATCCCTGTTCTACTTGCTATAAAAAACTAGGGATGATGGCATTTTGGACATATATTAWAAATAGCACATAAAGGTGCTTGACTATTTGGAGTCCCAAGGGGTATACTAAGAAATAAAGAAAAAACAGGTTTAGARGATCTAATCCCAGTAAAAATAGAAAGTACTTATTCATCACCAGAACAGATCAGCAGTTTAATTCTAGTTAGTGCTTAGTTCTGTACTTCATAAAGTTCTTGCCTTGGTTTTATCAATCAATTATCAGTCAATTATCATTTCAGTTAATATATACAAATTAAAACTCAAATATATGGCTAAAATCCCTCTCMTTTTCTTCTAACTGGAGTAATAAARTAAAGGAGTCAGAACTTCCAGAGCATTTACATTTTCATGTTTTTACAAAAATGAGGAAATCTACATAACCAKTAATCAGGGCCAGCTTTCAAAAGCAGATGACCCAAAATTAATCAGTGTCAAAAATATATACGTGGATTTGGCCTAATTTAACACACTGAACCTGGAAACTAAGGAAAAAAAAATCCTCACCCCTATCAGTCAATAGCTAACTCCCTCAGGTGACAGGGCCAAGTCCTTATTCTCTAAATKATTAAACTTGGGTTGCTCCACGAGCCTTTTGCATTTGCATCCCTGATTTTACTATTCCCATGATAGGACCTGATGTTTAATTACCTATCTGAAACATAGATGGAATTCAAAGTTAGGAAACTGAGAATTCATGTTATTTCCTGTTCATTAAAAGTGCTATAAACCTACACTGCTTCTGCTACAAATAGCTTTGGTCAAAGACAGGTATCACYCATTTCAAATTGTTTATGTAGTTCYACAACTTTTCTTTTGGTTGGCTACTTCGTTAAAACCACAAGATTACAYACTAATTGATGATGATAATTAAGGTTTGCTCAATTCCACAGTAAATTTAATTCCAAGTTTATCTTAAAAATATCCAAAAGTGAGTGAAAAATGGGAAATTATACATTCAAGACTGATTTAATGTGCTTGTCAATAACTGAGACAGCTTATTTCGTTTTTCTACAAAGAAATCTCTCCATACAAAGCAATTAGTTCACTACTATTAACTTAAAGGTAATATGTTCTCTGAACACTCTATGACACAGCTAAAAGAGTTAAATTTTATGGTAGATTTATCAAGGCAGCATTACAAAAACAGTAAGATGGAAACCAAAGGGTAAAACAAGAAATTAACTACATGATTCTTATTTCACTTACAACTTCAAAGTTTCATAGTGCAGGTTAAAATACAGTAACTAGTTACCATTTAAGATAATAAAGCTAGTTCTAATTAAAACATATTGCTAAAGTATTGATATTATTTATAAGCCATAGAGCTTATACTCAACATTTCTAGGTGAAAACTGCATCCATTTTGTCCATGCTGTAAGTTGCAAAAGTTTGTGAGCTTTTCTGAATGTTTTTGCAGTACATAAACCTTTAAAGAAAAAAGTTAACAGGGCAAATACACAATACACTAACAAACAGTAATAAACTAATGGTGAAGTGTGTGAATTGCTGTTTTGCACATAATGCTGCTTTTGCATTGTTTTCTATATTTATTCACCAGGGCAAGGTGTAGATTTCTCATAAAAAGTAACTGCATGCTGAATAAAGTGTACAGTTTGGGGTCATCTGACAGAAGCACAATAAATATTTTACTATATCAGATGTATGTGCAACACTAATGTAGCACAATGGTATAATTTAATTAAAATTAACTTTATTACTAGACATGCAAAATATCTTAGGCCTCATTACAGTTAGACATGTCTAGCTGTCATTATTAYCTGGATCATGTGTCTGCTGTTTTGACTTTTCTTTCTGAAATTAGTATCTATGTTTACCAATCTAAGTTAGTCAGCTACACACACAACAATCAACAACAAGAAAAAATACCTCACTTACTCTATTTGCGCACCATGAGCCACAAGGGCACTTATGGAATCCATACTACCAGACCGTGCTGCTTTATGAATAGGAGTTTCACCAACATAATCCTGTAAAGACAAACTACATTTTGTCAAGCATAATCTTTCTAGAATTAAAATACTATTATTACATTACTTTAATTAAGACAGCAGATATATAAAAGCAACATTTATTATTGGCTAGCAAATACATCAGGTACTTTATCATTACTTTAAAGTCTGCAGTTGGCTATCAAGTACATTAGACTTTTAGCAAGAAGTAACATTAAAGGCATTTAACTCACAAGATAAAGCCTTATCCAACAGCTCAACAATCAGCAGACTCAGATTCAGAAAACTGGTTAACCCTCCCAACATCCACCACCATAACACGTTATTCTAACACCTTCATTTCCCAGCATTCCTTTCCCAATACACTGGGCTGCACAAGCCCTCTTGAGCTTGGGAGCAGCAAGGCAGAGTCTGTGGGACTGAGCTGCTTTCAGATCTTGCTGGCACACTGACTCAAGTCCTTGAGGCTTGCACCATCAGTACTTGGCAGGAGAGGAGCCCATACACAGAGTTTACTGCAATAGAGGTATGCCCAGTGTTCACAGGACAGGCCAGATCTCTCCCAACACAAACACATTAATTCACATCCTATATATTTGTATTCTGATTTTCTGTCACTTTATATTCCATTAGTATTAACCAGCACATATAACTTAATTCTTTTGCATAATGTGCAGACATACTGGGGGGATAGTATTGCTTTTCAGGCAACTCCCCCCCATTAACTGTCTTAAGGTAACAGGGAGGATCTACAACAATTTTGCAAATCTAAGCAAGCAGCAAGTAAATTCATGCATCATGATCCACAGGCTGCAGAGGAAGTTCAGTACTTGCAATTAACCATCAGTATCAAGAACCACAGAGAAGAATCTGTAATGAAACATTGCCTTGGAATAGCAAGTAAATGTTTTTACTGGTCTGTTAATGTGATTCATCCTCAACACTTCCACAGTGTAGTAAGGGCTTTTTGGTTGTTTTTTTTTTTTTTTGCTTTGTTTTCTTCCCCTTTCTCTTTGTCTCCAAACTTTTGACAGACTTCACTAGTCTGTTCCAGGTATTAAACATGTTCTAACTGTATGTGCCTCAGTTTAACTTCCCTGCTCCTTTTATTAAAATATCAACATTAGCTATTAAATTAACATAGCACCTTTACTGATTCACAAGTGTTTACACACAACAGTCTTCATGCCTAACTCCACAGTACTGGCTAGACTTTAGCTCTACTTGAAATGTGAATATATGCAAAATATGATTGTACTACCTAGAAACTACTAAGTGTCTAAAGTTGTCTGCCAAGCTTTTGAGAAATTTAATCCTATCTTTAAGGCCATGTAAGTATAACTTGAAAATGAATTTTGAATTATAAGATATGTATTCTGAATTTTCTACTTCACAATTTTATTTCATGGTGAAATATCTTTATAACAAGTTACAAATTCATGGAGGGTAAGCTTACCAGTGCTTAAGACATATATTCAGCCAAACAGTGAACTACTTGGCACATCCAGCAGGGAACAATGGCACCAAAGTTTACTTTCTTATAAAATAAGGAAAACTGTTGAGGCTGACAAAGTTTGGACATAGGAAAGAGCAGYACTGTCTTAGAGATTAGAAAAAGGCTATAAAGCCCTTCTTCCAAACTGGATGTCTGCAGCTGATGGATAGAAGACTGCTTTCCAATGAAGTTTATGCAAAATTTTCCTATTTGTAACTTCCCCTGAAGTAACAGGAAGAGAAAGAAATTTAAGAGAGGACACAATTTTTAAACTATCATACACTGAAATTTATTCGAGGCTAATTTATCCAGAAAAAAWTTCTTTGGGTAACAAATTTTCCAGTCATAAAAGCTGTCTTCAATTCATCATTCTGTTACTGTGTCCTCCCYTCCTCCCTTTTGTTAAAGTGGCCAAAGTGTAGAAAGTAAGTGATTTGCCTCTTTTGGTCAGCATTAGTATCTGCAAGCCCAAGTCTAAGTTAGAAGAGATTCACTCAATATGAAGTTCAGGTTAGGGTTAGTCAGCCATGCATATGGCAGAGATAACAAAATCTCCCCTCGCCCTAAAAACCTGGCACACTGCCCACTCTAAGATCTAGAGAACTGAATTCCATCATTGCTGTGGGGACACACAAGCAGGATGAGGGAAGACCTCTGCAAAAGGACTCCCCAGCATTGCATTAGAAGAATGAGGTAAGCTTATAGCAGATACCACTTCCATTACCAAACAGAAAAGATTAGTATTTCAGAAGGGAATATATGTCTTGAGAAGGGCTGCTTTTAATCACCGGCCCAGAAAACCATGTGTCTAAAGTTAAGGAATTCAAATAATACCTAAAAAACAACAGAATASACAGACTTAGGTTTTTATAGCATTCCTTTTAATTACAGTACCCAAATTTCAGTTGTCATTACTATTATGTTGCTTTGAAATTCTCATAAGGGGCCAAATATATTTGCACTGAAACACTTTCCTAGCTCTCCTCAGAAATTCTCTCTAGATTTGAAGGTTGACTAAATGGAAAAGAAATACACATGGAAAAATATCTACATCCCACTGAAAGATGGCTTTTTTATCTTTCAACGCATAAAGAAGAAAACAAAAGTACTCTGTATGAGTCTCAGAACAATTGTTTTGATTCAACAACTGGAATGGATGTGACCTAACTGGAAAACAAAGTAACATTTTTTTCCGAAGAAGTTTCTGAGAGCAGTTCAGGGTATAGCCTGTCAGCACATTCTCATGTGTAAAATACTTCTTCCCTATCTCTTTTATCTCACAAAAGAAGTTCTTTTATTTTGAGAAGCTCTATTAATTCCTCATTACCCTTGATAACACCTCACAATCCTTTAAACTGGTCACATTCCCCATCTGTGCTTGAGTCTGAAACAATCCCTTTTGTAATAATATTCCAGGAAGAGAAGCATCAATGACTTGTACTGGCCTTTCACAACTAGAGCAGAACTCRTCCCTCTGTTGCAACACTGCACAAACAGCCCAAACTTGTCTCASAATCTCAGGGATGCATTCTAAATAAATGAGTAGAAACTCAAACTAAGTTTCCTTAATTTAGCATTCAAGATAATACATTTGGTTGGTTCTGTGGTTACTAAATATTTTGTGCACAGTGCTCTTGAAGAAATGACAAAAAGAATTCATGAACCATCACAGACACATTCAGTTTTTGCAACCCATTGCTGAATGCCTTCCTCCTTTCCCTTGGAAAGAATGGCTACCCTCTCACACAGACAAGGGCAGTTTTCTCTAGCTTGGGGTCATGACTAGATTACCTTTGACTTCTATTTCATTTTACTAAATAAACAACTAGCTTCCTTCCTTATTATCTTTTTATTTATGTAGCTGAATAGTCTTTTGCTTTTTTTGGCTTTTATCAGTAAATCTATCTCAGTTTGACTAATCAGTTTCCAGTTCCTCACTATGCTCTTAACCTCAAAAGACATTTCCTCTACTGATTAAATACTTTTCTCAAACTCTCTTCACAGGTTTTTTCATGTATGGGTATTTTTTTAAATTCAATCTAAAGCAATTTTTTACTCTATTTTTTCCTCCTTCTGTCTTTTTGGGACCTGAATTCTGTTGGCTTGAGGATGGTCCAGTTGAATTCAGAGCACATTTCCTATTTTGTTCTCCAAATTCCAAGTCCCTGGACATGACTCAATTGATTTCACTCACTAGTACCTTTACATTCCTTCCATTTATCAAAAAATAACCAAACAAAAAAAAAACCCCAAAACAATCAAACCAACCAAAACCAAACAACACACACATAATAAAAAAAAACCCCAAAACCAAAACAACCCTCCCAGCAAAAAGCAACTTACTTGCAGGAATTTATTTTTAAAGTAAAAAGCTCCCATACACATTTACACTGAAAACTTCCAACTATGAATACTGTTTTGGATGGGACAGAGTTAATTTTCTTCAYAGTACCTGGTAAGATGTTTTGGGTTTGTGACCAGCTAAGTGTTTTTAGTACACCAATGTTCTAGCTGGGAGTAGGCTGGGATGTGCCCCAGCTGGGACCCAAAGGACCAGAGGATTATCCCATGTCATGTGACACCATGCTCAGCAAGTAGAACTGGGGCTGTCATTGCTCCAGCACTGGCTGGCATCACTGAGGTAGTAGTGAGCAACAAAGTGTGCTGTGCTGTGAGGTTTTTAAAAATGTTTTATCACTTGATTTTCTTGGATTCCTTTTTCTTTGTTTCCTTTTTTTACCTGTTAACCTGTCTTTATTTCAACCCATGAGTTCTCGCACCTCCCTGCTCATCCTCCCCCTCACCTCCCTGGATGGGGGAACAGGGAAGCAGCTGCGTGKTGCTTAGGTATCCACTGGGGTTAAACCTCAGCACTGCAAGCACTTCTAAAATACTTCTAGTAGTGATACCTGACTAAGACACAGAAGCCCTTACTTGAAAAGATACAAACTAACTCCATTCCTTAACTGAACTGACTGAATTTCAATCATCTATCAGATGATCACATTTCCAAACACTACTCATTTCTTAGAACCTGTATCCTATCCTTTCTGAAGCTAGGAAGCAGAAACTAGAGAACAGAGTACCTTTCCTCCTTTGCTAAAAAGGATTTTGTGCGCAAGTGAGAACTTCTGGAATCTTTTTATCTGGATTTAGACCTAATTGTTGTTAAAATTAAAAACTGTAATATACCCAAAGAAAGCTTTCTTCCTCCCCACTAGGGATATCAGCCTATTTACAGTTCTTGCTCCTACGGGTAGTCTAACCCTCCTAAAACTATCTGCCACCATTGCCRTGTGATGTTAACTGACTGCATGAATAGTAAGTTGCATCCCCTGTAAGGGTGCAGTATTTCTTTTCCCTTCTCTTTATGACAGGCCACACAACACTTTTTTTGGCCAATCAACAAAGGCAACATACAAATAGGCTGAGGCTAGAGAGAAAATATATTTAAATGAAGTTAACAGTGTTTTAAATCAGAAGTACTTATTATCTGATGTATCTAACATATACAACAGCACAGAACCAATCTGTGTTGTGACAAGGATAAATCAGAAAAAAATCCTCAGGAAAACTAGCAGGATAATTGCTTTGCACCGTAAYAGTGAACTAGAGCAGGCAGTCAGCCAAACACAGGTCCTGAGTCACACTACTAACAACTATTAGCAGGCACATCCCACTGAGTGGAAAAAAAAAGAAAAATCAGAAACAGTAGGATATTATCTTGAATACACTGACAGGTAGAAACAGACCATTGCTTGGCACTTCAGCTTTCCTCCTGCGTATTTTTATATGGTAATCCTGGGGGWAAGGAGCTGCCCACTGATGAGAGACAGATGTGATTCTAGCCAGCACATACAGTTACGTAAGAGGGCTGGGCATCACAGGATATACTCACATAATTTATTTGGGGAACAAAGTAAAGCTGGGACAAGCAGTTTTCAGCATTTGTCCTTCATTGCTGCTGCCTGAGAAGTGTCTTGGGCAACTCTCACCAGCAACAATATAAAACATGTTTAAGTTTTCCTAAACTTCAGGGCAGGCAGCATGAGCTACAATACAATACCTCAGGGCAGATATGAAAGCATGCACGCAAACTCTACTGAGTACCGGAGGTTTACGGTAAAACTGAGAGACTYGAGTGGATTCCTTTTCAGAAGCTATCCTTTTCTTTTTCCAGAAGTGAAGGGTTAGTCTGTAGCCAATGACCAGAAGTCAGTTTGGAAGGAAAAGTTTACTAGTTTAAATATCAAGCATTCCCAGATCTTTCTCAGCATGTGTTTTGTATCCAGTGTCCATGGAACACTTGTCCTCACACAAGCATTAGCCAGTGACTATGTCTGTTTGGAGTACAGCATCAGTCAGCGAGCTGGAAGGAATAAACAAAATACACATCAGGAAATAGTGCTCCAAAAGCTCAAAAGTGTGGGTGGAAGCCCTAGATGATCACCTAAAAGTGCTTGCAAATTAAATAAGGAACAGATATCATTTAAGGAGTTCAAATCAAACAAGAATAGTAGAATTTGACTGCAATTCAATAAACAGCTGAGGAAACTGGGGATAGCAAAGCATGCACTGTGCTTTACATAGTTATGTATGAAACATTCCAACTATCTGTGGGATGAGCTYTCTGCTTTAGTTATCACCAAGGCACACTGCCTAGCTTTCAGTGCTTGTGCATGAGAAAACAGTGTGACTGACCAGTTGTATCCTACAAACTTCAGAGATTTTTTTGTTTCTACAACCACTTAATTAACCAGAGGTATCTTATATTGTCACTAAACTGAGTCTGAAGTACCTCTGGTCATACGTTCAATTAGTATCTTGTGGGTGCAAAAAAAAGCTACTACATTGAAGTGTAACTTGAGCCTCCCACTACTGACATACAAGGCACCCACCATGTCAGCTCTCAGCACCCACCTCTGTTGTGTCCGTGGTCTGTCACCGCCTCAGACTGACCTCAGTCTGTCCATGGTCTGTCACTGCCTCAGTCCGCCCCTGGAAGTCTATAGGATGCTATCACTATCTGAGAACCTGACAATGTGGAGGCCCATTTGCTCTGGCAACAAGCCAGCAACATACAGACTCCTGAGTCACTGGCTTGCCTTAGCAACTTCTTTAAGCTGGAATGAGTCTCCTGCCCATTTTTAACTGCATATTATACTGCCTTCTGCCTTCTTTTACAGTCATCTGCATGTTGCCCTCTGCCCATGGAGAGATCTCTCCAYACTCTTCTCTTCTTCTGGGAGCTAGCTGCTACTTTCTTCTTTGCTACAACCTCACTCACTACATATGATTTTTTTTCCCCTCATCATGTTCCAGGACATCAAGCTTGTTCTTCAACTCCATTTCAACCTCACTGGTCAGTTCTTCTCTTTATCCTCATAGCTGGAAACTTTCATTCTTCTCATTCATTCACTTTCATTCATTCTTCTCTTCTCATTTAGCAGTTATTTGTATATCTTTATTCTGTGCATGCCACGTTTCCTCTCTAATCACCATTTCTTTACATTCTTACCTGGTCTCCAGATGCATTTACAGTTCTTGTATTTTCTCTTCTGAAGATTCTACCACTATGCAGCAATAACTTTTTGCATAAGTTATTTTTGTCAGGTATCAAGGAGAAGATGCCATCTATAGCCTCTGCATCCAGCCACCTTCATTGTTTCTACAATTCTCCTGATGTCTCACAGCTGTTCTCAATGCACCAGACTTCTTTTCTGAAAACTCAACACAAACTTCCCCATTTCTTATTTTTGCACAGCTTAAAAAAAAAAAAGAACCAAACTCTAGAAATGCAAATGTTTTAGTTCTTCAGCAGACTTAGCTTAACTCTACTGCATATAAAACGCAGTCTGACCCTTAAATATTTTAAGAAAAGTATGACACAAGATGTAACAGGCCAGACATTTTATGGATGCTGTGCTATACCACAGCTTTTAACAACAGCAYATGCTGTAGTATTAATTACTCTCAGAATATTATTAAAAATACTTTTGATTATCATTAAAAAGGATGTTMTGTATGACCAGCATACATAACAGATTCATTCAGTACTTCAAACATTTTTTTCAWGAACATGATGATAGTTTTTAGTATTGAATCTGTTACTGTACCAGAGAGTACAACACTCCTTTGCAGGAATTTTGCTATATTAATGCACTCCCTGCTACCAAATAAATTACATACTCACCTAAAACTAATGACAGTTATAGTAAAAAAAAAGGGCAAAAGAAATTTTTAAAATCACCTATTCATTCTTTGTTAGTCAAGTACATGTTTCTGATCTATTTTCAGAAAGCTACTAGAAAAGCTTTAGAAATAATCTAAAAGAAAAACAACATAAAACCAGATGCACCTTAAAATAAATCAAGGCAGCTCTTACTAGTTAGATGTATCAGTAAACCATGAAGCACCACAAMGGTCTCATGGTTCTGTAGGTAATAGTAAATTTTTCTATTATTAGCATATTTATGAAGYATTATGTTCCTCACTAGTTTTTTTCTTGCCCCTACAGCAGTACTACAATATCAGAGTATTTGCTAATGCTGCCAATAGAAGGCAACATTATCACTTTGTTCAAGAAGCAGCAAGATGTCAATTCCTAAAACAAATATCCTCCAAACCCCTACAGGCTTAAAGGACATTTATCAGTCCTATCTCTACCTCAATGTAAAATGTCTATAACTGATAATTAAGTCACTTAAATTCAGCTGATGTCAAAAATGAAGCATCTGTATGTTAATGTAAGGCTCATACATGTCATAAAAAGGGAACAAGACACTCTTTGCAGAACTATATGCACACATGAAATATACATTAATCCGTACCTGTTTGTTTATGTTGGCCCCCACTTGAATCAACCAATTCAGGCACTGTGGATGTCCTCCAAAAGCAGCAATGTGGGCTGGTGTTTGAGCAAAACGTGTTGTACTGGCATTTACAGAAGCTCCAGCTCTTACTAACTGCATTAGGCACTCCAGCTTTAAAGACATGAGGGAAAATAGAACCAAAAATGTTACACAAATGTGCTGTGACAATTAGCACGTGGTAATAATTACACAAAACCCAGAAGAGCTAAATTTACTAGTAAGACTACATGAATGAAAAGCAAGACAGAACACGAAATTTAGGMTTTCCTCCCTTCTCCTTCACTCCTTCCCCATTTGGCCATAGACCATACCTGAGAAGTACTTAATTCTCACCTCCAAAACTGAGTTTCATCTTTAATTTCAGAAAAGAGGAAAAGAGGATAAACACTTCAATCCTAACTAAAAGAGATATTCAGTTCACTTTTGTTAAGAGAGTGGAAAAGGAAAAAAGAAAAGGAGGGGAAAAAAAGGGGGAGAGTTCTGATCCAGCAAACATGATACTAACCAGATATTACTAGATAACATTTGCCAAAACTAAAGTGTTGTTAGGAGATACACAGATGCTGGACTCATACTCTCAGCAGAGYTTATATAAAGCTAGATCAGAAAAACGAAAGTCTTCATTTCTTTAACGTATTCCTGGAGTGACAGAAGATTAGTCAAGAAAACTAATACTTAAGAATATATATAATGCGTTAAATCTATAAAAGAAATTAATTCCACCATTTTCTTGTTATTTCAGATAAGAAACTGTTTAAAACAAAACAGGCTGCTTGTTTGTCACACCACAAAGATAATAAAAGCCTTTTTTCTTTAAAAAAAATGCAGTAATGGTCAAGTTATATTCTGCCCTTATTCCTGACATACTAACCAGAAGTGTCAGATAACCAGATACTATTTTTAAAGGTTCATAACTTCTCATTTGTAGAAACTAGGCAAGCCACAGCTACGATGACCTCAACTTTCAAAAATAGTCAAAACAACACTCCTTTCCTGTCACACAGTAACATTGTATTGTTGATAGGAAAAGAAACTCACTATGCTGAAATAAACAGTTTAGTCTAGGCATCCATTTACTGTGGGTAGAAAACAAATACTACTGCACACAAATGCAGCAGCAAAACAAAGACCCTTACACTGAGACAACCACAGATTTGTTTTATATGAACCAATGCCTGAGCTGGTGTATCACAATTAAAGAAAAGCCACACCAGAGCTGTGGAATAGTCTGTCCATAAAGGAGCAATTAAAAACCATCCGAATGTGGGCTGGCAGCTTGACTCAGATAGAAGCATCAACACCAGGATTATAACATTTTTCTCTGTTGCTGTATGTCAGCCTTKCTTTCTCCCTCTCTTAACCTGTAAATTCCTAATCTCGCTGAATTACACACGAGATAAAAATACCAAACACTGTAATGAAGTATTTTATATTAGTTTTGCAAATATGTTGTCAACTTCATTTGTTTCCTTCCCCCATATAATTCAAACAAACGCAYGTGAACCCTATCCCTTTGGATATACAAAAGTCATTTTTTGGACTATAATGGAGTTAAAGCTGGACACAGTTGTACAGGAACTCACTAACTGCATGAAGTAAGGGTGAGGATAACTGGAATATTGCATATTAATGAATCTAGCTCCATAAACATCAACATTGCCAAAGGGAGAGTACCTTTTCAAAAGAAAATGAGCACTTTTGTTGGGGAAAAAACCTAACATATCCAATAACTTGTTTAAGAAAATTTAWAACTCCAACACTAGACTACTGAACTACATTTTGTATTTGCCAATATTAGATTTTCCATGATCTTCACATGTTAGCACTCATAATATTGTTGTCAATCTTTAGTAGGTACTAATTAAATTATAACACTTCAATTATTAAGTCATGAGATGGAAAACACCCCTCCAGCTACACCAAGAGGTTCATCTGTGGTAACTGAAGGCAAAAATAAATTTCAGCCTGTTTTTAGAACAATAGACTTTATTAATAGAGTTCATTTGAAAACACTTCCAGACAAGCATTACAACTTCAGGAAAGAATAATATTTCCTGCACAGGCACCAGGCTAAAAGAATTCCTTAATCAGACAGGCATTACAGCCCATCGACTGAAAAGGAAAAAATACAAACTGATTCACTAGCACTATACTGCACTGCTTGGATCTTGTAAGTGATTAAAAACAAAATTAAGGTTAGTCCAAAACAAAGTGAATTAAAATTAAGATCAAAATCAATTATTTATGCAAGCCCTGTATTTCCTACCTCTCTGGTAGCTTTTTTAGACTATTAACATTTTTACATTCTGACCCATCTTCTCAGAAATCTGTGGAATACCAGTGTAATTTAGGGCACCATATAATTAACTCCAATTAAAATATAGAAACTCTGATGGGAATTAATTCACATCTCAGGAGACAAGCACTTGTCTGCAGTCAGGGAATGCCCTGAAATGCAAACTCCACCACAGGTACTCCACACAGCWAGTAAATTTGCACTTGCTGCTACCTCTAAAAGGAGCTCCATACTGTCATTAAACACCCAGATACTACAACTAGAGACACAAGCTGCAATATCCATCACCTCCAACTGACTTTGCTGRTATTTTAACTATTACCTGCAAACTGCGAAAGTGTGCTTTTTTAGAATAAGTTATTCAAGAACCCTGTTTTCACTTTTAGTTGCAAGAGACATCAYTTTTACTAGTACTGGTGTTACAGCAGTATTTTCTCCCCCATAAGCYACCTTTCCTCTTTCACATATTCATTTATAACTAACTTGACTGTTGCTGCTACTTCCTTCCTGAAGCATATCTACAACTGCATCTAAGAATTTAGCTCTACATAGCTTCACTGTAAAATCCTTCTGTATGCCCTTTGATGCAGGGAGAGCCATCTTAAGTTCAACCTGTGCCACAGGCAGAGGGAAAGAAAACACTCTTTGAAGTTCATCAAATCTGGACTCCTGCTGTGTGTACAGGCACACATGTGTGTACATGTATGAACTGGGTTAGATTTCATTGCTCACAAGAAGTTCCAGAAAAGAACTAAACCAATTTTGTCTCTTCAGCATCCTAGAGAGCTGCAGTGAGAAGCAATGGTCTGGTGGACCACGTTACTAATTGGCCCTGTATCACAGACAGACATGAAGCTCTGTCATCATATGTAATTTTTTCCAGGAAAAGAAACAAACCAAACAATTGAAAATCCCACAAGATCTAGAAAAACAAAGAAGCGAAGAGAAAGAGATCTGTTCAGTAACTGTTAACCAATGCTTCAAAAATTAACATTTAAAAACTGTGGTACTTTGAGAAACAGGAGAATTTTCCATTTCCTTTTGATGAATGTGAATTTGGGAAGCAAAAATGCCACAAATGTGAATGTAAGACATGCATCTGAGCAGCTCTTGTCTCACTGATGGCAACACTCTGTTAACTGGTGAAAGGTACAAGCATAACTGTGCCACACAAACACAAAGCCAGTTTGGGATCCAATACAGTAACTTCTCCAAAGCATTGAGCAGTCTTTGGCTCTGAGAAAGGAACACAATTTAACTAGACTATAAAGTATGTAGACAACTTCCACAAATTGCTGCCTGGATCTGATGGCTTTAGGACAAAACATATGAACAAAATCCTGTAAAACCCATTTACAGCCTATGTTATCTCTGTAAGTCTCATTTCATCTGCCAGATTTCCCCCCCATTTGTAACACCACCACCCATCAAATTCTGCCCATACCTAAGAATGAAAATAGCAAATACAAGCACAACGTGTTGCAGGCCGACTTGTTCCCTTTGTTTGCTCCTTCTGCAAGAGTCTCTTCAACAGAAACTGGAATGTACACAAAAGCTCACTCAACCTACGATGGCTAGCAGGCACTTAAGATGCTTAAAGGAAAAAAACAAAACAACACACACACTACCCAAAATCTATATCCAATAATTAAGTAAATACTACCTYGCAAAAGCACGAGTGCCAGAAGCTCATACTGAAAAGAAATTCTTACAAGACAGAAAAAAGAAACAGAAGACCGTAAGGCCAATTAGTACCTTAATACTTCCTGCGAGTGTACTTCACAAGGAAAATAAAGGCACTCCACTTTTTTCGGAGTGCAGATTATTAGCTTCTTTCTCAACCAATAAAAGACTATTCTACATTTTGGATTTTGCGGGTTCAGGGTTTTTTGTTTGTCTTTGTTTTAGGAAGACAACTTAGCTAAAGTTGCTTCTAAAAGCCTCTCAAAGAAGCAACTGCAGCTAAGATCACATAACATACAGAAACCATCTCCTAATGTCCTTTTATAAACCATGACAACTGCCTAAGTACATCAATCTTCCTGCTCTGGCACACAACCAATAAGCAAATAGAAGTATATGGGAAATGGGAGGGAGAATAAGAACAAAAGCCCCTCGAATTCTAAACTCAGACAAATCAATGAGGGGAAAAAAACAGATCCCAATCCTCTACGCTGGAATCCTGCACTGTCTGAGATATTCACAGCATCAGAAACAGGAAACGCCTATATTAAAATCCAGGAATTAGAATACCAMTCATTCTAAGATGTGAAGTTAGAGGAGCTACTTCGTATGTTTTGGTCTTTTCTGCAATGCAACGACGCCAATGCAGAAAATTCCATCCGTATGAACCGCGATTTATTTTTCCTACCGAAGGCAAAAGGGGAGCGCCTTACAGGCACAAGCAGCACCTTCTGCCCAAACTCCTACGAGCCGGTTGTCATAACACGGGCACCACAACACAGCGGTCTCCAGGTGCGGAGCCCGAGGACGGCCCGGACCGCGAGCAGACGGCCAGACAAAGCGCCCCGGCAGGCAGGGCCGGCACGCAGAGAGGATCAGCCGAGGGCGGGGAAGAGGTCGCGCAGCAGCGGTGCCTCCAGCCCGCATGGCCGGCGTCCCTCGAGGGGGTCTGGGGGATATCGGCTGCTCCTCGTCACTCGCTCCTGTGCCGGTGGCCCGGGCGAGGCGCGGGGCCGCCACTGCCAGCCGGGAAAGCAGCGCGGAGGGAGAGGGGCGGCTGCCGCCGGCAGTGGGGGTGGGAGGAGTGATGCCGAGACGGCAGGTGCCGCCAGCCCCGTGACCTGCGCCACCCACGCCTCGCTGACCGCGGGGACAGGAACGGAGCCAAGCGCCACGGCTGTCTGCTCCCGACCCGCCCGATTCCCYGAGGAGCGGCAGGAGGCGGTGAGGGGAGGGGGGGCGGCGGCGCCTCCCGGCACAGCGCGCGCTAGGGGCAAAGATGGCGCCGCGTTGCGCGCGAGCGGGAATCGCGCCCTCCCTTCCCCTTYCCCTTCTCCTTCTCCTTCCCGTTCCCACCCCCGCTCTCGCCGCCGGCTGAGCCCGGCCAGGCCCCACCTTGCCGAAGTGCGCGGCCCAGTGGATGGGCGTCCAGCCATAGAAGGAATCCTCGGCCGCCAGGTCGGAGYGGGGCGAGCTCTGGAGCAGCGCGCAGAGGGCGGGCAGGTCCCCATCGCGGCAGGCGCGGTGCAGGGGGAAGCGCAGGGTCAGCAGCTCCTCGCTGGAGAAGCCCGCCTCGGGGCCGSCTCCCAGCGACATGGCGAGCGGGAGAGCGGAGAGAGGGAATAGGAAGGAATGGGGGAGGGAGAAGGGGAAAGAGAAGCAGGCGCGCGCTGCCCTAGCGGGAAGCGGCGGCGACTGCGGCTGGCGCGCGCGGCCCCGGCACAAAGGGAGAGGGGCGGGGCCACGCGCGACGCTCCGCCCCCCCGGGGGGCGGAGCCTCGCGGCCCTCAGGGAGCTCGGAGCGGGGCGGGCGGAGCGGGCTGGCGTGAGGTGGGGCGCAGCGGGGAGCGCGCGGCTGCTCCCCTGCCCACCCTCCCCTTCCCTCCCTTCCCTCCCTTCCCTCCCTTCGCGTTCGTGCTTCTTCTTCCTGCCGCTCCTGCTTCGCCTGTGCCTCCTTCCCTCTCCCCGTCTCTCCGTCTTTCTTCCCTCATCCTTCCCTCATCCTCTTTCTCTCTCCTCCTCTTCTCCTCCTTCTCTCCCTCCCCTTTCTCTGTTCYGCTCTTCTCTCTCCCTCTCCTCGCCCGGATTTTCCCTTGTCCGAGGCGGCGGAGCTGCTCTGGCCGCCGCCCCAGGCCGATGTGGCCGCCGGGAAAAGGTGCCGGCAGCGCGACAGGGCTGAGCCGCGGAGCCGCGGCTCTCGTGGTTTGCTCCCGTACACCTCGGACGTGCTGTCAAGCCCGCTTCAGCACTCGGAGGTCGCTATGGGTTTGTCCTGCTCAGTGGGTTGCAAACCAAAGGATAACCCTGTCAGTGTCTGGTTAAAATGACAATGCCTGATTTTAGATTGTTTGAACCAGAAATCAGTCCTTGCGTAATGGCTCTGCAGAATTTTTAAGGCGCTTCTGTTGGTTGCTCCTAATTGTTTTCTGTTTGAACGTCTTTTTCTGACACCACTAAAATTTAATTTATGATAAYGAAGAATGCAGTTGTTTAAATATAAGTTCACTCGCCTGTCGCTGAAAATTATGGAATCACAGGAGCATAGAATGGTTTCAGTTGGAAGGGATCAATCCAACCCCCCTGCCRTGGTCAGGGACRCCTTCCACTAGACCAGGTTGCTGAGATCTCCAGCCAACTCCCCCTTGAACACTTTCAGGGGCTTCCACAACTTCCCTGGGTGTCAAGGAGTATTCCTTGTTCAGTATACRTTATTAAACAATGCAAGCCAGGAGTTATATTCTGAGGCAATGAAGGAACAATTAAATTTCTGTTGAAAGTGTCAAGAGACCCAGGCATTTAAAAAGCTTTTCTTTAGCATCAGTCTAAATTGATCGTTAAGATACTGTGAAATATCTTTTTCTTAATGTAGGACTTCTGACTTCTCAGAAATTGTGATTCTGTAGGCATTCCTCACATTTATTTGGCTTCTTTGCATTTTGGCATGTATAAAGCTGTGTGTGTACAGTATTCAGTGCTCAGAGATCAGGTTCCAGCACAAAGAAAAACAYCTGCACACAGAAAGAGCTGCACCTTGGCTTATAGCCCAGCACAACCCCCCTGACGTATGCATCCCGTGGCAAATACTCTTTTGGTACATACATAAAATCTGAGAAAAAGGAATTGGACAGTCAGCATATGGGGCCATTTCTTAGCCTTCAAGAGGGTGATTAAGGAATTCATTCATTGTGGAAAGGCACTGATAAAGAGTGGGTGTTTGGTTGGATTGTACTGCTCTCGTGTAGAGAAKGTCCTTTCCAGAAAGCTGTTGCAACAGCAAACTGGAGATTTGGCTTAAGATTTTCCTTAAAATATCACAGGGATGGCCTGAGCTACAAACCATGGATTTAGACTGTAAAAATCATAGGAAAATGAAACACCTTTTTTTTTGTTCTCAAAGCTTTATTTTGATCTGCATGTAATAACATACATCTCTCTGTATTTATGACTAGAAGCACAAATCTGGTATCAAGATATTTAACTCTAAATTCATAAAAATAATTAACTTGAAATGTGGCTATATTTTTATAGCTGTATCAAGTCAGAATATGAATATGGAAATTTTGCTTTCAGAAACTTTTGTTTTAACCTTAACTGTCTTTTCTATTTAAACTCTAAAGGCTTATTTACTTTTTTTTAATCTGCAAAATGGGAATAATAAAATCCTGTCCTGAGTGGTGGTAAGAAGCTCAATTAATCAAAGTGCTTTGAGGTAAAAAACAGAACACTGTGATATGCATATACAGACAAGGCATTTCAACATGAGGCATTACTGCAGCTAATATTTACATCCCCTACATATTATTATATATTCACCAAAATAAAATATCACTTCAGCTTCTAGAAGGCTGCCAAGTTATAGACCTCAGAATAATGTGCAAAGGAGGATGGATTACAARTCAGCCCTTTTTTAGATGGTGACACTGAAGCACGGGAAAGCGAAATGCTTTGGCCAGGGGAGGGAGTACTTTCAGCTACAGCAACTTTCAGTTCAGTCCCTTATCCTTAGCCTTACAAAAACAAGCACTTTATTGGCCCCTTTTATGTTGGACGTGGCCTTTGTTTTCAAAAGCTCTGAAAGTTCATCATCCTATATGCATTTCTGATCCTGGGTTATGGGGATTATTTCTGTGCAGCTAGRCAGATGCTAACACTTTTATATCTGCATGCCCGGTTTGGGGATTTAATAATGCAGATCCTATATGATGGAGCAATTGAAAGAAAAAAAAGAAAAAAACCCAAACCACACAAAACCCAAAACCAAACCACACAAACCCCAAAAACAAACAAGGAAAAAGCCAAACCAAAACAAAAAARMCCCAACCTATACCACAGTTTATGTCATAAAAGTGGACCTTACCAAAATCTTTGGTGTTAAAGAACATGGTTTCCCAGGTTGAAAAAGCAATGGTTTTTATAGTGTAGTGTATAAGCACTGACATAGTTGTTCACATATTGTTTATAACTATCATAAAAGTCAATAAATGTAAAGAGCATGGGTTACAGTGAAGAGKAACAAGAAGATTCCTGGCCTTGAGAAGATTAATATTCAAGATTTGCATGTGTTTGTTATCTCATACAGGGATATAGAAGCTGGCACACCAGACAAAGGCAGTCTGGCTAGTTTCCTTATGGACAGTGACTTCATTTACCTGCCAGTGGTTCCTACAAGGTAGACAACCACCACTGCATTTCTTTTGGAGGGGTAGGAGAATGCAGGGAGGGGAAGAGGCTTTAACAATGCTGTGCAGGAGTTCAGCATGTGGAAATGAACTCTGGTATATCTTGTTTTGTGACTAAATTCATTGCTATGAGGTCAATGTTTTTTATTTCCATGCTAGTGATCTACACCAAAAGTTCCAAAATAGCAGAGCACAGTGCTCTCTATGAGTCTGATTCCTTACTCAGTCTGTAGTTGGTATATGATTTGTGAAATCACATTTGTGTCTCTATTTTTTGAAATGTGAATCATTATCCAGATAAATATAAAAACGTATATATTTTGATATTTTGCATTTCCTTCGACTTACTTAAAATATTTTGGCAATGGACTTCATCAGTTAATTAAATTTAATAGAAGTAAAATCTTTAACTACTGTCATACCTTGTGAAACCGAGGACATGGAAATTCTGGGATTTTTAACATTTCCTTTCAATTACATTATAATTTATTCTTTTGTACTTCTCTGTCATTATTGTGCCTTAATTCTGTACAGAGCAAGACACATCTTAAAGAGCTTTTCAACAGTCTTGCTGTGCAAAAGATCAGATACATAAAATATAAATCTGTTTCGTGATTCTAACTTCTTTCTAGATGATAGATCTGGTTTCCTTGACCTGCTATTATGGTCAATTTGCACATGGCATAATTCAAGAAATTGATAGTCATGGGTTAAACTGTGATTTACAAACTTTTATGAAGAAGGGGCACAGTAATATGTAACATTTCAGGTTCTATGCATTTGCTGTTTTATATAAAGACATTTTAGGTTTAATATGTTTAATGTTTTTTAAACTGAAATCTTTATGGGAATGCAGTAATTAGTATTGTAAATAGAGTATTATTTATTAAAAAAGATACATTCTTGGKTTTTTTTAATTATTCAGAGAGTTCACCTACTAAACATAGTAGAACACGTTTCTGTATATTTGAAAAAAAGTAGTTATTTGCATTAATTTCATCCTCAGTTCTATTCTTGGTCTTTTAAGGGAAGTGAGAAGCTTTGTTTCTATTTCTGTCAGATCAAGGAGGTAGATTTCATGTTTTGTTGGGGCATTTAACAGAATTAAATTTCAAACAGCAGAACACCCAGAGGAGCTTATAGGCAAAGTGGAGTGGAAGAGATTGGCTCTATTTTAGCTAAGTTTGCTATTATGTTCTCTTTTGGCTAATGGCACAGAAATAAAATGGTCTATAAATTAAGGCTTCTTGAATATTCACTAGTCTAACAAGTAAGTATTTTAAACGTAAACGTTATTTTAAACACGTGGTTTGTGGAAAAGGATTTGCTGTGTTACTTAGCTGTAATGTACTTGTCTTCTCTGTGCCACTCTGGTAGAAATAAATTATAATTTTTTTCAGACAGGTTGAATCTGGAGCATTTTATAATAACTTATGCGGGACAAAGTCAGGATTCTGTTGGGGTTTTTTGTTGTTTTGTTTTGGTTTTATTGCTTTTTGGGGGGATTTTTTTGGTAAAARTACTCTGGAATTTAATCAAATACAGAATTCATTCAAGTATCTCCATTGTTGCTGTAGCAAGTTTGCACTGKTTAACACTTAGGGCTTTATTTAGTTGCCCATATATACATTTCTAGTGCCATTTGAGATGCCCAAGGGTATTYGTCCCTGTTGCCAGCTGCTGCTGCAGAACAGGATAAGTTTACACAAGTCCTCTGCTGTGCCTGCACAGAGCTGATAGATATCTTGGGAGTCTYAAGGCTTCTTAGGCTAACACTTCTCCACAAATGTCATTTAAATTGATGTGCCTGGTCACATAAGGAGTCCCTCAAATTTGTCTGGAGTCCCATTAAACCTCTTCTCTTTGAAGGAGGTTGTCACAGAGTTGCTGTTTACATCCTACATTATGCCTGAATTTAGTTCTGGGTCTGTGGGTCACTGTAGTAGCTACTTGTGTTTCCTTCTGTTTTCCTATCTTTAAGGATGATTTTCCAAAAGGACAAACTTATTAAGATGTTATTCATCTTCCTTTTTTCTTTCTTTTTCCTTTTTYTTCCTTTTTTCCCCTAMAACTCTCTGTGAACTGTAATGAAAATGTGACATTTCTTTAGATGCCATGATTTTTTTTAGCAATGGTGGGAACTTTACATCATTTTTCTAGTGTAAATAGAGACTGACTCAKAATTTTCAGGGAGCAGTTCAAAGATTAGATTTACTTCCTATTTTTGCTTAAATTAAACCACAGCTGAGTGATGCACGACTTGAAGTATGTTGTTCTTATCTCGATTTTTATCTGTCTTCACCTTTCTTCAGTGAAGACCGAGTGTTCTGCTTAAATCACTCCTAAAACAGAATCAGAAATAAACACTTTTTTTTTCAGATGGAAGTTATTGGGTAAAAGAGCTGAAACATTTTGTAAAAGCTAATTTCATAAACCTGGAAACATTGGTGTTCAAGTACTAAAACTGAGTGTGCATAGTATGTGAGGCCTCTGGAGGTACAAAGATCAGAAAAGTAATAGCAGCAGTAGCTGCTAACATGGAAAAAAAAAGTCATGAGTGGAAAAACAGTAAACTGAAAATCCTTTATCCTCCTTTCCACTCCTCAGTTCTCAGAGTTTTGTCTGGCAAGAAAAGCAGGGAATCTGTCTGACTTTCAAATAATTACTGATGTATTACTCTGTTGGAGGCTAGTAGCAAAGAGCAGCTGTGCCCTGTAGACAGAGYCAATTTCTCCCTTTCCCATCCCCCATTTCTGACTGCCTTCCCTGGAGAAAGCAATCTCACTGTTAAATAAACTAGGGTTGGGTTGCAAGACAAACCAAGATTTCATTGGGAAAATATTTACTCATGCGTAAAGAAGCCCTTTTTAAAAACTTTTCTGCTTAGGAAATGATGCGATTTCGTGGGTAATAAATAAAAACAGACTTGTTGCACTGCAGTTGTAAAGCTGCCATCTTTTATGAGCCTGGGAAGAGTGACCTTTTTCATCATAAGGCTTTGTCAATTCTGCCCCTGTGCAACTCTTCTCTTCTTCATATATGTGAATCATCTGGGCTGTGCTCAGCTGAGAGGTCTAGTTCATAAAAGATAAGGTCTGGAAGTCACTAAAAGAGAAGTTAATTACAGTTCTTGGCTTTTTGACAAACTACCTTTATTTTTCCCACATTCCTTACCAATTTTAACTGAAAATTAACATTTCTTGAGTGGCAAAATACAAATATTGTGGTTAAAAACAGTACTGTAAGAAATCAATACCAAACCATTTCCATTTATATTGAGCCTGAACCACATTAATGAGAAGGTTCTTCAATGTCCTCGTCTTCAAATTGTGTCCTGACTGAAAAAATAAAAATAAAATWAAATTAAAAAGTTAACATTTAGGGTGAATATAAATCTCACTTGCTGTTTACYTGGATTTAGTAAGTAACTTCTATCTGGAAAACTGGATGGGTTAATTGTGTAATAATCTAGAAACCTTCACATGGTAAAKTATTTCATAAAGGTGAAAATGCCATTTCTGCTTACAAAGAGAGGAAACAAAAATCCAGAGGAAGGTGAAGAGTGTGAAACATCTATCTCTGAGCCTAGCAAGTGTTCTTGAAACCTGCACCCTATGCAGTGAGATTAGATGTATTTGGGGGATTTAGTTCTTACTTCTCAAAAAGACTATGCTCCTCCCCAAACCATGGTTTGACAAAGCAATTGTGGCACCACATTTTCAGTGGAGTTTGGTGCCTGGTGTTTCAGCAGAGGGATTGGAAAAAAAAMCAAACTAAACAGCCTGTGTTATCAGAAATGGTTTCTATTTCAGCTAGCATCATATGAAAGGAGCCATCTTGTGGTTGTCTCCTTTGAAAATAAAATGTTGCTGTAAGATTGCCTTGAAAAGCTGAAGTGAAGCATGTTTCTACACCTCTGTGATGATTTTTCTTCTGTGATTTAGAAATGTAACCTTCCAAATAACACTTGACCTTTCAAATGTTTTTACTCAGAGAAATTTTTTCCTATCAGGTCCCAGTTCTACCAAATCTTCTGAATTAAAATAGCACATCTGTCTGTTCATAGAGGATTAAACTAGATGTGTTCAGTCTGATTTCACTGCTAGTCAGTTCACCCCAGTAATTGCTAGTCCTCTGGGCTCTGTTCAGACAAACACAGTAATCTGCACTCTAAATTTTGCTTTAAACTAACAATCAACAGCATGTCCTCTGAAATACAGCTCTTAGAGGAGCTGTTTGTGATGCTAAGCGATCTATATCTATATCTATATCTATCTATATCTATATCTATATCTATATCTATATCTATATCTATATCTATATCTATCTATATCTATATCTATATCTATCTATATCTATCTATATCTATGTCTAATCTCGGTATCTATCTATCTATCTATCTATCTATCTATCTATCTATCTATCTATCTATCTATCTACCTATGTATGTAATCTCCACTGAAATGTGCTCACCAGGAACACTGTGCATTCCAGGTACAAGGCATCCCTACCCTTTGCTCCTGGACTTCTAACTTGTCTTGGGGAGCTGACATTTAGATGACACAGCAGTCAGATTTCTTCACCTCTTTGCTGATACACAATAGCATTTACCAGTTTTAGAGTTCGATAAATCCACAAAGTCTGGAGTAGATAAGCAAATTTATTTTATATAGATTAGCTCACTGATGCTTGTATCAATTTATTTAAATATATTTTTAGAAATCCCCACCAAATAACTCTAGTTAAACCATATAAACACAAGCTTCAGTCGTAATGTCTCATGTTCAGTTTCCCTAATAACTTTGAGTAAGGTTATGTATGATTCAGCTTGGGTAGCCATCTGCCTACTGCAGTTTTTAGTAACTAAATGTAATATCCAGGCCAAGGATCACCATAACTTGCTGAAAATACAGAAAAATGTYACAGATTTTATTTGATTGCTTGTTGATATTGATTGGAAGGCAARAATGCATGGAATCTATATTTCTGGTAAATTTGTGCACATATGACAACTAACAGATAAGTTAAGTCTTACTTTAGAATGTGCCATTTGAGGTTTATTGTGTTCCTCAGAGCTGAAGAAAAGATTATTCTAGAAAAATGCAAATATGGAATTGGGGTTTGAAGTGAGACTAATATTTGTTCCTGCTGAAGTGGAAGGTAGACTTTGAGAGCTAGGAGAGACAGGATTAGTAATAGTTTTTACTACATCTGAATTGGAAAGACATTGTAAAAATATATTTTGGGAAAGTATTTGAGACATTGGATTAAAATTAGACCTGATAAAATTTTCAATCAGAGAATACTGATTGCTTTTTTACTGAAAATATGTGTGGTCTCCTTCAGAATATGTTTTCTTTGTTAAGTATAACATTTTTTTAATGAAAATCTGATTTAAAAAAAATACTGAAATAGTTCAAAACTTCATACTAAAATTGGAATGTTTTTAAGCTGTTAAATGAGATGCTTAAGTTTCTTTTCATTTTTTAAATATCTTACTATGTCTTTGCTTTTTCTTCTSAGTTAAAGAGAAAACTTAAAAAATYGTATTTTTCTTGAGATGGAAAAATCGTTTTCAATGTCACTCTAAATAAGATCAAACAGTCAAATGACATCTCACTGTTTGAGAAAATTACTTAATTGAATGAAGCACCACAGTTGTACAGAGCATAAGCAGGCAAATGACAGGTATCATGCCATGTAGAATTTGGACTTAATCTATCAGTAAGATTGTGTTTGCTCTGCTGTAAGCAACAATAATTTTCATGCATAATCGTTGATCTTTACTTTCTAATTTAATTGTCTCTATCTTACATCTAGTAAAGGAGATACAATCTCTCGAATGAAACATGTAGGAGAGGATTGTAACCTATTTCTTGGAAGTAGGTTAAAAACAAATGAGTTAAAATATCTTCCCTCCAAAAGTTTTGCTGGTATGACAGTGATGATTATTCTGAGTGCTGGAATAAGAAAAACAATATATATATGGGATTATTTTTCACACAAATSTGTGGCTATGTAGGAAAGTAAGTCTTTCAATGTACAGAATGCTGGAAGAAAATGGATTAGAATAACAATTTAAAATAATATTGATTAACCTGCCGAATTTCTGTAGCTGTTAGGATGTAGAAAGTCTCCTTTCAAAAACAGAGTCTGTGCAYTTCTTAAGACATCCACCAGTCACCTAGAACAACAGCTTGACCCCTGTCTCTACCTATTTGGATGGTACTGGTATTTTGGAAGTAAAAACTTATTTTTCATATGTTTCCACAAAAACATGTATTYACTTTGGTGAAACTGAAATCACAGATTCATAGATCCCAGACAGATGTAGTTGTGGAAGTTTTTTTTTTGAAAAGGCATATAAAGGTCCAGAAATTTGGCAACTATAGCATATTCAGAGGAGAATAAACACACATTCTAAGAAATATGCAATGTAAAGAAGTTAAAAGAAGATCAAATGGAAGAATAGACTGCTTGGAAGTGARTACCTTTTTAAAGTATTGCATTCCCTCTAAGTGCTAAACTCTATGAAAGCTGTTGAAAAGTACCAGCATATACTCATTTAACAGAACTGATCAGAGTTGATTAGAATTACCTGSATTCAGTTTCCAGAAGTTTCTTGTTGCTAAGTGAATTTGTAGTCATAGATACATTTCTTACCAAGGTCAGCACTTCCATATTAATAAACAAGAAGTTGAGTAAGATTTTCCCTGGGAATAAATCACTGCTGTCCACCGTTTATGGAAGCTTTTAGCAGATCAGCCTTAGAGTTACCTTTATCCAGATATTTTTGTTTCTGTTAACTAGGATTACACTGAGTTAGCAATCAGAAACTGTGTTATTCAAAACAGCAAGGAAAGCATTTTTAAACTGKTTTGTGAAATAATTAAATGGCAGAATCTGGAAGAGAATGTTGTAATGCCACAATCTGGAAATTGATCCAAAATGAAGCTATTTGTCTCCCTGCTTCTCTTTGCACCTTGACATATTAAATGAATGTGTAATTTACTTGATTGAAATATTTTGCCTCARTAGTTAACTCCTGATTTGCTAAAAATAAAATAATTTTAGCACAGAGAGACATTTCAAACATCTGTGGAGTAAAATGAGCTTTATCTCTGCCCTGAAAAGTTTACAGATATCATSTACATGGTGCTGAATATCCAGCATGAGAGTCCAATGGAAGTTAATCAGTGATATTTCCTGTGAATTCACTTTCAGATGAGTGTCATTTCTTTTTGTCATTTACTTTGGTATTATATTATAATAATTGAAGATTTGGTCCTTTTTATAAGACTTTAATATTGAAAAGTATACTGTATTTCTACCACATCCAGTAGATGCTAGACCTCATTTAAATCAGCTAAATGCTGCTAAAACCTTATTGCACACCCTTGGTTCTTGCAGAGACCAGCCTGCCTTTCAGCAGTGCCATCTCTTCTCCAATATCTAAGTTCAGGTTCTGATATGATTGGAATCATGTTCATTTTCATTGAACTTACCAAATTACAGAACAGCTTTGAACTGTTAGCTTTGTTAATTAGATTGGTGATTTTACTGTATAAATCTGTGCCAGTGATTGCCTGGACTGAAGAAATGGCCATGGACAAGTGCAGCTGTGTAGAAAGTGACTGCGAAGACCTTGCCTTATGTGCAACTTCAGTACGTTTTCCTCAGACTGCTGGGTGTATCAGAATACTTTCTGAAATAACACAGTTCTCAGCAGGAATTACCAAGAGTAAATGCTGGCCTGAAAGCAAAATTTTTAGGCAGAGCAAACCAACATGGCAGCATGGGAGCCTCTCCATAGAGTAGTTTTTATTCTATCAGATGCTGTCTAGCTGGCTGTAGTGGCAACATTCTTGTATCAAGATATCCTAACATGCAGACAGTCTTTTTATTGACCAATCTTTCTGACAGGTACAGACATTTCAGGGAGAAAAGATATATCTTGTTTAGTCACAGTGTTGCCATTCTGGAGATGTTTCTGGAATTAGACCTAGGAAGTTGTATGGAGCATCTTACAAGGACGCTTAAACCACAGCCATTATTTATATCAACATAAAGTAGTGGTGTAACCCCAAAGGAATGGCAATGTGTTATTTTAAGCAACCAGACAGGACATGACAGGCTGTCTGATATCGCACGTTGGCATAAAAGTTGATCCTGAAGATCTTTAGCTGTACCAGGTTTTGAAATGATGGATAGTACCATGTCTAAAATGTGTTATCTTTTTTGATACACACRTAATTTTCCCCATGCTTGGGGAATAATTGTCTGCTAATCACAGTAATGAAATGAAAGGCCAAACTTGCAAATCTGCCTTGACTTTCAAGCATTTGAGATGCTGAGGAATATCCAAGAACTTTAGATACCAGCCTGCATTTTGGTAGAATGGGTTTGGTTCATTCACTGCTTGAGGTTTCTTATGTTGTCCCAGAGAAGACATACTGGTCCAGACCTACAAAGACACTTGCTCCCATTTGTAGCAGCCGAAACCCTCTTTAAATAGCAATTACCTTCTTAAAACCTTCTGTGGATCTGCACCCAGGTCCATTTTCATTGGGAAAATAGTCTGGGAGAGCTGCTGGGACTCCATTGTTCCACAAGATTTGCAAGGCTAAGTATAATTTATGTAAAGTCCTGAGCCGAGGACACAGAAATAGAAATACAAAAACAAAAGCTTACAAGTTTCTATAATACATCACCCATGAAAACATCTTTGATACTAAAGCTGTACTATATTCATACCACTGGAATAAAGACATATTACCACTGGAATAAAAAAAACAAACCAGACAAAACCGCAAAAGTACAAGCTATAAAACTTTGAGAAATGCTTTGGGTTTTTTTCCTCAATGAAATTGTAGGAAAATAAGCCCTTTGTGTGGATAAGAGCCATTTGGCTCAAATAACCCCAACATTTGGTGCTATAAGCAAATTAGTATTGAAAGAATTCCAGGCTGTTGTGATACATAGTTATGCAGAACAATAGTTCTTTGCTTTCTGTGTGTGTATCATTACATGATTTTTTCACACATTTCGCACATTTATTAATGTATTTTCTTAGCTTAATACAATGTATTATTTGCATTCAAGTTACATAAATCATAATCTAAACAATTATTTGTTCACCTGTACCTCAGAATCAAGCAGGAGTATTTCTCACTTTTAAAAATAGCTGTCTCACCAAGTGATATCTATTTTCCAAAGGAYAGGAAGCACTGGTGTGTTTTTGCCTCTTCTAAAAGTATTTCTGCTTTCTTTGGAAGGGAGCAAGGTAGGTGACTAATTTCTAGCACCCAMTCACCTCACTGGAGCCTAGGTTAATGCCCATCAATTTGAGAGGTACGTACATAATGAGATATGTGATGCCCTTTGTCCCAGCATCACCCCTGGCTCATTGAGGCAAATTCAGCATACTGGATCCATAACCATTCTCAGGGGAAGGCAAGGAACAAATCTGCTGGTTTAAGCTGCTCATTCCAACTTGGGTTAGCCCTCCATTCAAAGCTGCATTATATAGGAGCCAAGGCACCTGTTTGGGTATGGAAACATCCAAGGTTAGATGTTGTAGTGCTCCATCTAAATCAGTTTGTAGAACAAGTGTATAAGGTTTTTGATGGTACTAGACTGAGGAATAAAGTTCACCCCTTGTAGAACAAGACATGGTAAAGGCAGCAGCAGGACCACAGTGTTAAAAATCACTGCCCTGCCAGTCTGTTTCAGCCTTGACCAAAGACCAAGATTTTTATGATTCATTGTCAATGTCTGTTCTACCTTCAGTTTTGACTAGAAGAAGAAGAAAAAAAAAAGAGAATGCTTGCCACTGTTTATGGTTTTAAATATTCTAGACTAGATGTGCTGAGATGTGTGACCTTCAAAATTAAAGTTATGCGTGTACCATGTACCATGTGCCTTTAGAACCTTATCTCGAAGTCTGCATACTTTTCAAAATGTGTAGTGCTTGGGATGAAAAGAAAGTATATTTAAAATTTTCAGTTTTGAGAAAAAGCCTAACTAAAATAGGAGTATGAGTCTGTAAATTCACCGGGGAATTGTAAGGATGGTTGCTGATCAGGCCTATAGTGAATTTAGGAGCAGGGCTTTTAAAGGGAGATGTAGCTGGCAGACAGTTTGGGAATGGGCTCAATGCTGGAGTCTCAATCAGATAGGATGTCTCCTGAAAATGAGAATCAGRAAAGAAAATGCTAATGATTTTTTTCAGCCTGACTTTATATTTCTCACCTCTAGCCACCCCTTTGGACTATTCTGGCCAAATGCTRAAAAGCTCTGCTAGGGTAGGTGTTATGAAATAAGTTCCATTAGTTGAGTTTAATACAGCAGTTTAGATTTGAGACATACTTAGCTATTTCTTAGAAGCATTACCTCAATTTTATTCAGATTTTCCATGGTTTTACTGCCAGGCAGTTTAACTGAAAGTAACTCGGTTTTCCCCTGTGTCTTATATTGTGGGAAAGAACCTGTAACTGCCAAGAGTTCCTATGATGCTTTATGATGTTTTTTCTAATACGGATGTAATTCTTGCACAATATAGGTGTTCTAGTGTCACCTAGACTCTACAGTTACTATTATACCGATGACATACTGCTGGGARTGTAAATGGGAAGCCCTGTTGTTGAGAACTACATATTTGTAGCAGCAGTGTGTTAAGAATAGGAGCAGCGAGGGTGCTGAATGACAAATGGTGAGGCTCATCTAGTGATGATTGTGACACTTCCTGCTCCCAGCTGTCCTTTCTATCCCATGACTTGGGGTTTTCCACCCTCAGTGCAAAGCTAGTTCAGCTGTTCAATGTAGCAGCTGCTGAATTTCTTTAATTTGCAGCCAAGCATATTAAGGTAAGCYCAAATAATTGTTGGGCTACCTTAAACTAAATTAAACTGTTCTGCCAACAGTAGTACTTCAGTTTTCCAACTGACACAGATGCAACTGAACAAAAATCTTGGGGGAATGGGAGAGATGACTTTTATCAATGACCTCAATGGACTCAGATTGTTGGATGGAAAAGAGGTTATATCATTATTCTGTGTTGAGAAGCTCAGGAGCATTTCCAGGCTCTTTGTTGTGGGTACATGCCTTAGCCTTAACCTCGCTACATATTCTGATGAAGTGCACATGCAGCAAGTCATCGCTGATCTTGAATGAGAACAGGAATTCCTACTCCTAGAGCCTGAGTCAGACTCAATTTAGATGTCTATGGTGTAGATTTCTACATGTGATGCATGTGTTTAATGCACAAAAGATTCAGTGAATGCAGTCAATAGGTCTCTGAGATGAGTTTTGTAYCTTGTTGGATTATATCCTCTCCTTTCATTCGCCATTCCAGAAACAGTCACTGTATCATACTCATCTCTCTGTTTCTATAAGTGCTAATGAGTCCTGGATGATCTCCCKCTTTTCTTTATCAGTTTTCCTCTGCTCCATTTGTTGGTAATYCTTCTCAAGTCTAGTTGGGATGTAACTGCCAGAGACTTTGTGTTCTCTTGCAGAARTCTCATGAATGTTAGTAGATTGAACAGTGTTTGCTCTGCATTATGGACCCAACTTCTAGATGAGCCGATAAGCCTACAAGCAGAAGACAGACAACCTGCCAACATCATTTGGTGTCCCTCGTCTCGCACACAAACTGCCATGTGTCTCACTGAATCGATGAGATTTGATTAGGGTACATAATGGCTTGTACTTTTTTCTCTCTTTCATACATGTGAAAAGGCATTATCTTATTAAACTTCAGTTGTGCCTTTTCCTCCAGTGTTCTCTTTAAGAGCACAGCTGTTGTATTGGGGTAAATTACAGTGAGCCCTTTGTGGTTACTCTTATCCCTTGGTGACTTCATCTGCCATGAGGTTGTCCATATAGCCAGAGCACCTACAATTTTCTTCCAATACTCCTATCATCTTAATACCAAAAGMATTCTCCATGGATTTGTGAAATGTACCCTTATGCTGACCATCATTGTGTTTCCCTTCCCTTTCAATACTTCCCAGGGTTTTTCATTAGTTTGTCTTTTTAATACTGTTCTTAACAAGTGTGCCTGAGATTAAAGTGGAACATTGTTTAGGGAGAAAAGGGCTTCTGGTGAAACAGATGTCACTTGAAGGACTATRTATCCCTTTCTTTTGGCAACTGGCACAGATTCTGGCTAACATCAGTGGGCATCCTGCCCTCCAGCAGATGGTGAGAAGTGTGGAGAGCCAAAAGCCCATCYACGAACATGGAATACGTTGAAGAGTTTATGTCTCAACAAATGTTGAACGAGCTTTTTTAGTCTGAACTTCTGTGCCTGCAGCCAGTCTGGAGAAAAGGACAGCTTTTTAACAAAAGAATATTCTGCATCAACATATGGCTGCTCCAGTGTTTAGAGCAGATGATTGTTAYGGGAGGGTTTGGGAGAGGGAGATCGTGAAGAAATCAGCATATTAGAAGAGTGACTCAATTTATGGCTTCTTTCTATTGGGAATACCTAGTAAGAGACCAAAATGCAATGTTTCTGGTTCAGCTGAGTTTCMCAGAATTAATTCTGAAGTTGGAAAAACCTGTAGTATAGTTGCTCAGATTAAGTTAGGTAGCCTTAGAACAGAATTTCACATGTGTTTTAATAGAAAGTATAGCTTGTTTTCTTATGGCTTAGTCATGTTTGCCAACAATTTTGAGAATCAGGATGGTTTTGGTGTCACAAAACTGTCTTGCAAAATACAGAAGTTATCACATGGATCAATGAGAAGTTTTAGTGGCTTCTTATAGTCATGCTTAGGAACCTTACTGGTTCTTAGTTTTTAGGGGAAAGGCAGTGACCTACGTTACTGTAGCTGGACCAGGAAATGTGTATTGCAACAAATACAGATGTATATAATTAGGTCAAGGCTTTTGCCTTACATTTTCGGGTGGCTAGAAACACTAATATACAGACTGCACTGTACACGTGATTTGTCTTTACTTGTAAGTGTTGAATCCCTACCCATCTGAACTTAAATACTGAGAAGGTTTAAATCAGTTGCCTGGCATGCTAGATGAAGGAATAGCAAACTGTGATAAACACAAGAAATTTACCGGATAACATGGAGATGGAGATTTATGTGAGTCAAAGCAACTCAGCTGCAGAATTTGTATGTTTTGTGCATGATTGTAGGGGAAGAACTGACTTTAGCTTTGAAGGAAAACAGAGGCTGGTATTGAAGAATTGTGAGGGACACAGATGAGAAGCTGAAGGAGCTGGCTTCTTGTTTGCTGTGCCCTGAGAAGAATATTACAGGTGCTTGCATGCCTTGGAGCATGAACCAGAACAAAGAGAGGCAACAGGCAGTCTGCACTCCTCACSATCAGTGCATCCAGGCTTCTGAAGATTGCCTTTGTTATAGCAATAGTTTGTCTTTAGGGAGTTCATGTAGAAATGAGACCAAATGCAATAAAAAATTGCTAGTGTGTGCACGTTCTCATGGAGGCTTGTCTAGAGACTATTGGAATTATTCACTTAAAAGTCAAAATACTCAGGTCAATTATTACCAGATCAATCAGGTAATAATGATTTTCACTCACTGTCAAGGCTGTTTTGGTGACTGAGGGATAACACGTCTCATTGTCATTTACCCATACTTTTTGKGATCAATTGCATCCTGCTTTCACATTGATTCCCCATTACACTTTTTTGTTATAATTCGTGATGTTTTAAATTCTTTCATTTTTAGAGTGGCCAAAATCATATGCTTTGGGTTTTTTAAAGAACTTGATTCTCTATAGATGTGTTATTTCACTGCATACATATTTCTATAGCTGATGATTATAAGGTCAATCCCCGAGCGAGCTCACTAGCAGCATGCATTCAGTAGCACTCCTCATTAGTTGGTTTATAAAAGCATAGGGTTTTTTCAGTTCTTTGTACATAGTACTGGAGTGAAGTGTCCCATGAACTCAGTACCAGATTTCTTGTATTTACCAGCCTGTTTTCTATTCTTTTAGCTCAGCTAAAAATCACTGTGATTACTAGCTGGTGCACAATCTCATGAGCAACATGAGATTTGCTTACTAATAGCATTTTATTTAAATAATGAAATTTGCAACGGAGTTGAATTACAGTGCTTGCTACAGAAGTATTTTCAAGCTTTTTGTCTTTCTAATATTCAAAGCACATGTGGCAGGTGTAAGAGAGGGGAGGACAAAGCCTAACTTGCTGGGTAGAAAAGTGTGTCTTTGTGTTAGCMCTGTGAAAAAGGCCCAATCAGGGACCTAATCAAGAGACTGCAGAAGCTAAAGGCTCTCTGTGATCCACAGGCCTGGYATGGGGCTATTGTGTACTGGTTTATAGTTGAGGCATTGTGTTTGCTATTCTTATGAAGCCCTGCACAGGGTATGAATAGGAAAATGGAGGCCAATGCCAGTTCCTGTTAATTTTTTGTTCTGTACAAAAATCTATTAGTGATTTGCTACGGACCCTGAAGTCCTACTGTCATGTGGTTTTGTTTCCTGGCCKTGTCTCTGCCAAGATATTTTCACCATCCTTTGTTCATTATCCTCTCCTGGCCCACGTGCTGCACCTGTTTGCTTTTGAAGTGCTTCATGCGTCTGGAACTGTTTGTCAGACTCTGGACAGGAGTTTTTCTCCCTCAGGAAATCTGTCTCTCCCTACTGTATGAGGAAATCTGGCTGTGTTCCAGCCTGCTTGGAAGTGTGGCTTTGCGGAATGAAGTGTGTACACATGAATACCGAAGTGAGTGCTTAAGTAAATCTCCAGAATAAACCTATGTGCATGTTACCTGAGTGAGGACTGAGTGACAAGTCAGATGATTATGGAGCCGTATTTCACAATTCAACAATTACCTGCTAGTGGATCTGAATCCACACAGCTTTTAAGGAGTGTTAAATTTTTTCTTTTTTTGTTATGCAGAAAGGAAGAGCTTTCCAACCTCATTTACCAATCTAACATAAATACTACCACCATTAATAGAGAAATTCATAGATTTAAGTTACAGSAAAATTAATCTGATAGCTCTTCATGCTCTTGCCAGGTCGATAGAAGGACTCTTGATTTTTACTTCCAACACACACATCACAAGCTGCAGAGAAGTCTGGTGTCCATCTATTGCCTGTAGGAGTGCTTTAGCCACTGGGCTATATGTTGAATTGAGGGCAAAAGAATTMGTTACTCTAGTTGAAGTTTGGCCAATGTATGACATGGGAAACTTAAGGAGGATCTCAAGTGCTATATGTTCAACTTGGGGACAGTAGGAAAAATGGAATATTARATTCAAATTTACATGACTTCTGCAYAGAAAAATAARCTGGCCATCTGAGTCTGAGTATATAGGAGCAGAGCCCTGCCTTTYTTCCCCACTTAAAAGCTTCTAGCTTATCAAGTTATCATGCAGGCATTCAGTGAGCAAATGTGTCGTGTCAGTGAACAAAAATTAATTGAATGTATTTATGCCTGTTACCGTGGTTAATTCTACATCCTTATTGCAGAACTGCTGTGAAAATTTGAAGATTATTGGCATGGTTGATTTGTATTCCACATCTAATGCGTAATGCAGAATTTGCTTTCTTATTTGTGAACAGAACAGTTGGGACTTAGCGTGGACTTGATAGAGCCATAGAGCCACCAGGCACTGSCATCTCATGTCAGTTTGGTCTCAAGTAAATGCTTGAGTTAGAGGATGCAGGGTTGCTAGCCTTCATGGTTCTAGTGCAACTTTTGGTGTTTTCCTTAAGATTTCAGCCTTTTATTGGACTTAAGCAAAGCATTCAACATGGTTTCCTTCAGCCTTCTCCTGCACAAAGTGGCAAGTGACTGCACAGGTGGTCTGTGAGATGGGTATGAWATTGGCTGAGAGGTGGCACTCAGAGGGTAGTGATCAATGGTTTGTACTCAGGCTGAAAGCCTGCCACAAGTAGAATTCCCCAGGGCTGAAAACAGGGYCCCATGCTATTTGACATCTTCATAAATGGTCTGGATGATGGTGTTGAAAGCAGYCTCACCAAGTTTGCTGGTGACACCGACATGGATGGTTGAGATGGACATGTCAGAAGAGAAAACCCTCTCACACAGGGGCCTGGCCAGGCTGCCAGAGTGGACAAGCAAGAGTGGTATGAAGTTTAATGAAGTGTGGCTGGGGAGCAGCCTTGCTGAGAGACCCCTGGGGCTGCTGGTGAACACAAGGTGAGCAGGACTTGGCAGTGTGCCACTGCAGCAGCCAAGGCGTCCTGGGCTGCATCTGCAGGGCTGTGACTGGCAGAGACAGAGATGTGCTCATCCCACTCCTCTGAGTGCCTGTCTGGCTGCACCTACAGTGCTGTGTTCAGTTCKCATCCCCACAATTCCAGAAAGTGACAGATGGACTGGAGAGGGTCCAAAGGAGGGCCGCAAAGATGCTCAAAGGGCTGGAGAACCYGCACAGCAAGGAAAGACTGAAGCAGTCAGGTCTCTTCTCCCTGGAGAAAGGAGGCTTAGGGGCATCATCACAGTAYTCCAGTAACAGCTGCGCCAGGAGAGGTTTCATCTCTGTCTAAGAAAGAAATTTTTTACAATGACTACAATCATTCACTGGAACAACTTCCCCAGTGTTGGAACCCCCACCACTGGAGAKTTTCAAGATGCCATTGGACAGGGTGCTAGATAATCYCATCAAGGCTCCCTTTCATCATGATGTTGGGTCAGGCAATATTTTGAGGTCACTTCCAWTGTGGGATGTTTTGTGATTCTATTATTGTTTAAAAGCCTGCTTTCTTTTAAATAAAAGCAAACTTTTTAGTCTTAGATATGGGAGTGTCTTGAAATGTTAAAAATAATGTGGCAAGAGCCTTGGAAGGCATATAAAAGCAGCTGAAAATGAATTGTTGTAAAACAAATCTGAAACTTTTTGCAAGCCAACCCTCTATATTTGAGGAATCAGTTCAGAATTTGTAAAGGCATAGAGCATTCAATATTGTGAAAAGCCTCTCTTTGGTGCAGTTGGTATTAATGCTTATTGAGTGGATAACTGAACTGGTACCCCAAGTGGCTTGCTAAGCTACCCCCTAAATTCTAGAGTTTGTGTTCCTTGGCACCAGAAGAAATTTTTCTTCCTTTCTTCAGAAATGTTTATACATTTCCAGCCTTCTGCTGTCAGTTTAATTATCTCCTCCTCTATTAAATTTCTAATATTCTACTGTAGTACTAATTATGTAATCTTATTAAYGTTAAAAATATTTTTCTAATGTTCAGATTCTTTAAGAAATCACATTTCTCTGTTCTGAATTACTACCTTTATGAATGCATCTCAGCTTTCATTGGACATTAAATATCTACACATTTCATTTTCTGAGGAAATGCTTGAAAATATGGCTGGAGCACACTCTAGAGGCTCAAAATTTCAATGGCAGATAAATTATCCCAAATTTATTTGTATAGCAGATATCATGACTTTGAAGCAACTCTCATGAATTTTTATAACTTTTTTTTTCATTTCTCATGAAGATTTGAAGCAAGATGTGTGAATACCAAGGATTTCTTCATCTCCCATTCTTCCAGAAAAATATATTTTATTACTCTTAACCTGCTGACAGGGAGCTGGRTTTTCTGTGTTCTGCTAAGTCTTATATCTAGGTCAAAGATGGATGATATTCTGCCAGTTCATAGAGGTGCTGATATTATTTCTGTCATGTTTTGCCAACTAGGAAAATTTATCTTGGTAGATTTTAAAAAAGAATTATGTCCTGAAAAGGACAGATGCTGCACTTTATAGAATTGTTTGGAGGACTGAGATACAAGTATACATAAGTTAAAAAATTCTGAACAGGTCTCTGTATGTAAGAAGRTTGTATAGATTTTATTATGCCACTTGAGAAGGGTCACCACCCTACACGGTAGACTTTGTGTTCTCTGCTATTCTACATCATGTCACATGACTGGAAAGCTTGCATGAAGGCTAGGCAGAGCAAGCTTCCTAAAAATCCTGATTTATATGTGGTTTCAAATAATCCACGTGCCTATGCATCTTCACTTTACAGTTATTTTTTTATCTGTGTAATATTTCCAATCAAATGTGAAGCTCTTGCAGTGTAGCAAAAGGATTAGTGCATTTTTTGGACTGCAGGTGCTTCAGGACCATATTTAGTAACAGGTTCATGTTACACTCTTGAAGGATGGTGCTAAATGTCCAGTTGAGTGACCTAGACAGCTGAATGCTGTCACTATATCTGAGCAGCAATTTGTGAAGTCATTCATGATGTCTCTAACCTGTTAAATAGGCAGCCAAGAACACTGTCAAATTTCTGTTACTATTTGCAGCTATTTGTTTAACATACCTGTTGCCTGCTTGGATTGTGTTGATTGTATACTATTTTATGCTGACACCCTAGAGCCTCAGTGGTGAATCAAACTCAGGCATCCCTGTCTGGGTGTGGAGCCCACATGCAGTAATCACAAGACTTTTCTTTTTTTAACCTGCAGTTGTTGTCTCTGTTCCCACTTCTCTGGCTGGTCATTGCTTCATTGCACAGAAAACGTGCCCTCCAGTCCTCTGTCCTACATTGGCCTTGCTGCTTATTTGAAGAATTTGGGGCAGGTTCAGGCATAAGCAGTAGCAGCCCTCCTGGGCACAGGTTCCAGGGATGTGCAGCGGAGGAGCTGGCCTGGCATGGAGCCTCTTGGCTYGCTCTTGCCATAAAGACTCTGCAAGTGCTCAAGCCCTGGGGCTGTGGTCAAGGCAGCTGGGGGATGTGCTGATTCACCATGGCCGTGTTGGAGCACGGATTCCCCATCTGTAACCCATGAGCTAACATTTACCTTCTGAACAGGTGGCTAGGGGTTATTTTCTCTAGTTGGTAGAGAGCCTTTACACTGTGGAAATGGTCTGAATGACTGTTCAGGCCTGTGAACTGCTGTGACTGTAGTTACCAATCCCTGGCAGGAACCACACAGCTGAAAATCAGGGATAAAAGACAGGGGTTAACTGGAAAATTCATCTGAGCAAATCTTGTCCCTAAAAGGTATGGACCATTACAAAAAAATAAAAATTTTGATTCAAAAATGTCCCTGGATTCTGGCTTACAATTTGAGAAAGCCAAAGTATTTTCATTTGAAAACTCAAGGAAAATTTTTAGAACTGCTATTATTTTTTGTTAAAAAGGAGATTTCAGGCAAATTTGGACATGGCCAATGTCACACTTTTCCATCAGAAGATAGTTCTACTAATCTTTCTGGATAGTTTTCAAAAGCAGACCAAATAACAAGTCATTCTGCCAACTAAAACATACAATTTCTTTCTAAATAGAAATTTAAAATATTTTTAAATTGGCCATGGCATTTATTTGCTTTTGATCCTTTTCAGCATTCTGCATCCGTTAAAATCCTGAGTTTGTCTGAACTCTGGTTACAGAAATTGTGTGGGTAGTACAAACTACCATTTTCTATGTGTATGTATAGTCAAATTCCTCCAGGCAGAAAATCTTATGTTTCAACAAAACTACCAGTAATGACARAAGAAAAAGGGGAAAAACCCCACAGAGAATAAGCAAAGTGTATACAGAGGAGGGAGAGAACACCAAGAAAGAAAGTAGGAAATGTACCATGCCTGGAATCAGAGTGGGAATGATTATTCTTGGGGTTTGACCCTCAGTCCTGGGATTTGAGCTTGAACCTTCTCTTCAGTTCCTGATTTTGGTGCCCAGCACTGATGCCAGAAAAGACATCTAAGACAATTTATATMTACCATATAGACCATGATACTTTCCAGCTAAATAAAAGTAATTCATAGCGATACGTAAGATATTCTTAAGGAATTCATCATCCATACATGTTCTTTCAGTGAGTTTGCTATGATTCTATTGCTCATATATTTTCAAAAATTGTTCCTGATTGTGCAAATGCAAATGATGTTTTCTTCCTTTGCTACTTTACGTGTGCAAGCAGTACCATATATATGTGTTTAGCTAAAGGCTAGGGAAAAGTCAATGCGGAATGGATTTGTTTTGTATCTGGAAGTTTAAAATGTTTMTTTATATACCACTTACAGTAAGTCTTGAGAAAGATTATTATTTTTATCAATCTTATTTTAACAATTACAAAATCACTAGGTTTATTTGATTGTTAGTAATGCTTGGATATTTTTTAAGATCTTCACATAAATAAGTTTTGTTTAATCACTATTTATTTTCTACAAGTTAGCCTTCAAATACACTTATTTTTAACTGCTTGCAAAAATGCCTTTGTCCACTGCTAAAGTAGAGGAGGACAATTACACTACAATAGAATTAAGAGAATCATGGAGTGGCTCTATTATTTGGAGCTACCGTTGCACACATGTATGTGTAAAATCAGTGGGGACAGAATTCATACTGCCCGAACAAAATTTGTATGTACTGAGCAGTGTGAACTCCCCAGTTGGGGAGAGCCTTTCACTGCCAGAACGTGACAGGAAGGAGAAGCTGCTTCTGGCAGAGACACATGATGAAATTAATTCCCCTTCATTGAGCTCATCTTACTGCTAAGGGGAGGCACTGTAAGAGTAACTATTAAGAGGCACTGCTAAGAACATCAGTTAGCTCAGCATACTATGCTTTTCAGCTTTTGTGATTTTATTAGATATCTGGATGAGGTAACCTCTTGAAATAGCTGAGAGGAAGAGAAAGGAAAGAAGATGCTGGTTTGCCTAACATCATCCTGCTAAAGAAACTGTATAGTGTCTTGCTAACACCAAGAGGTTCATTTTGAGTTGCTGTTTTCTTTATCAGGAAGGATATGTTAAAAATTTGGGATTTTTTGTTTTATTTTTTTCCCTGCATATTCTTGAAGAGTAGATCAGAAACATTTTTGTGAATGCYACTTCTTGTCCTGGAAAATCATATGCAATCACCATAACTGTTTCAGTCTTTCTGGTCTTTGGTGACCAAAAAGAAATCCTGTTTTATGCCTTCATTTTAAGACCAGAAGTGAGAATGATGAATATTTAACCTGACATTCTCCTCAACACAGGTCACATCTCAAGTCAGAGTCACAGAGGTTTTGCTTGATAAGGGGATGCTGTCTCATCTGCTTATTCAATACTGAGTATTAAAATGCCTTGAGCTTATTCCTATATTTTTTTTTAATGTAAAGGTGATTACTATGAGTTCCCATAAACAAATACTATTACAAGGAAAGACTGGCTATTTTTCTCTAAAATTCATTGATTACTGATCTTTAATTTATAGCTGTAATTCTGGTTCAGATTTTATTCTAGACTGTATTTTAGATTTAGGGATTTTTTTGTGGGTTTTTTAATTGTTTGATGTCTAGAAGTTTCTGGATTAAATCATTTGGCTTGAAAGGACATCAGAGTTCATCTAGTGCATCTTTCTGTTGCCAGGTAGGAACATGTGTAGATATATCCCTTCTGACAGATACTGGTCTAGTGTTTTCTTAAAGGTTGCTAACAATGCTAAGGTTATGGCACCTCTCCAGAAAACCTGTAAGGACATTTCCCCAYGTCCAATCTGAATTTGCCTTGCTGCAGTTCCTTTTCCTTGCATGCACCACAGACATGAAAAACACATTGTTTCCATATGGTTTGTAATAGCCCTTCCATGTATCTGAAGGTATGTTCCATCTTTCTGCATAGGACATATATTTTGTGTACTGTGTTGTTGCTCCTGCCTTGCATTCTCACTTTCCCCTTGCTATTATCAGTAGCTTCATTGGCACATGTATCTATTATTATTCTTACTGTTCTTTCATTTTTGACTCCAGTRCTTGGAGTTATAATCTTCACAGTGAGTAACTTCTTGATAGTGAAACATCAATACTTGCTTTTGTATTTTATCTGAATTATTATTATCACCCTTATTTTGGGAGCTCAGCTGGCTGTCATGGAGGGACAGTTTCTATTTCATCTGAGCACATCCTGTGTGAGATAACTCAATCAAGAACATTTGTTACAGGAAATACAGTTGTAGCACACTCGGGTTTTAAATTTATTTTTAGACTTATGACTAAAGGGCAGTGTCAAAGTTCATGGTCTAAAAGTGAATATTTTGTGACAGTCATATTATTTTTAGGTCTGAACTTGAAACAGGATTTCTCTTGGCTTGAATGGTGATCAAAAAGATATACAGCTTGTGATTTGCAGTAAACAATTAAATGCCTTTGTGGAAGCTAAATTTGCTTGTGCGAGATTTTAGTGTTTACAAACCTAGTAAAAGAACAATATTTGACTACAAAAAGTGGAAATCTTTCAAAGTTTGTTTGCTTAGTTGTTATTTTCATTCTGGAAGAGGAAGCTAAATTATAGCCAGCTTTGTAGTCCTGCAGGCATGATGTGCCATAGTTTCTCTTTCCATTAGGTTATTTGGCTGTAAATTAAATGTAAAAATATGTGTATTTCAGATAACCTATACTGTTAAATAAATACACCCCTAAAATGTACTTTAAAATAGAGGAAATTATCTTGTGCTTTGCAAATTGAAAAGTACAAACCGAGTCTTAAATAGAAGCGTCTTGGACTCAGATTTTGATCTATTTGTTTTGTGGAATAGTATCTGCTCCTCAAACAGTCCTGCTGTGTCTCTTTGAAGAGTAAAGCCAATCTCCATGTGAATAAGACTATCCCAGCCTTGTCACACAATATTCAATTATGTTTCATTACTGCTACAGAAGATCTGCTCTTACAGTTGTTAAGGCAAAGATGTCAGTGTGTTTATCTAGGACTGAGTAAAAAATACGGGATCACTTTGTGGCTGCTATTGTTTAAATCAAATACATTACAGTCTGGTTTTGTGCAATGTTTAAATAGATGTATATGGTGTTGAACTACTTGATTCATAATTCTCTCCAGTTGGAGTCTTCAAAGGCTTACACCTTTCCTTTGAATGAACTTCAATACTAGCTGAAAGAGCATAAAGACCTCACACTGTTGTATAATTCATCACTTTATTACTTTCGCTTCTTATTTTTTTTACATATGCATGATCTTTAGCTATGGTCCAAACACAATATTGCACTTTTTAATTCAAAATTTGTTGCGACTTCTGCATAAAGACCAACCAGTATTCAAAATCCAGAGAAATTCACAACGATTTTTCCTGGACATGAATTCTTTCTTCATGCATTAAAGACAATAGGAAAGAGTAAGGAAGAAGAATCTCTATAAAGGTCCTGTCACAGTTCTCTCCACTGCCTTTTAATTTGGCARAAATGAAATTCAGTATTCAACATAATGAGCCATGAAGCTTGGGAAATGTACAATCTTCCTGTGTCWGTGTTTCTCTCATTCTTGAGCAGTTCTACAGTTCAGGACAGTGCAGTGCTGTTTGGTGATGTACGAGCAGATTTCTGCAGCAGCAGAGGAGCATCCTTCCTGGAGGGATGTTCAGTGCAGATTCAGAGGGGTGTGTCCTCACTGGCACTGGCAAACAGCCCCGTTCCTCTTTCCAGGCAACAGCAGCAGTGAGTGGTGTCTCTAACTTCTCATTTGCCATTTCAGAACTGTAGGAATGGCAGGAAACAGCAATGCTTCTCTTTTCCTTTGAAATATTTCATGTATGTATGAAAGTTGTGTTTCAAAAAGTATTTTTATATTTGTTTGAGCAAAAATAGTACAGCTGTACCGGTGTGACAGTAGCTAAAGGCATTTTTCTCCCTGCTGATTTAGAAAACAACTCCAAACTTGGAGTTAACTTCTGAACAGCTTTCTTGTCAAGAACAAAATGTTGAAACTGCWCAGGGGAGCCCGTTTGTGAAAGACCTGCTTTCTGGTGCCTCAGCCTCATCTGTGCCATACGTGTTATKTTGCCTGAGCTTGGAATCGAAGGTGGAATAGAGCTGGTGAAAGTTTGTCTCTCATGTGTCTGCTCATTCCATACAGGTTTATATGATCAAATCCCCAGCCTGGGAAACTGCACCCAAGAAAATGACATTTTAAGTATTATTCAGCTACAAGTTTTATAGAATGGTTTGTTCTCATACACAGAAGTTGCCACAGTTGAAATTTGTCTGCTGCAGAGACATCTTTTGAATAAATGATAATATAAGATTTTATACCTCATGTTTAGGGCAGTATTTTTCCTTTGTTTTGTACTGAAATTTAGGGTAGAAAAAAGGTCAGAAGTCAGTTTTGAATTCTTTTGTTACTTCTTCCTCTTRTAAAACTCCTATTTACTTTGGGTAAATTTGCTTGAGCGTGAACTTTGGTGTTTTGACTTCTGTGTTAATTAATTAAATAATCCTGTTTTCAAGAAGGACGTGACCAAATCTTTATATTGTAATGTAGAGGTGTAAATCTGGTTGAAACAGTCTTGTGAGTTTGGGTGGAACAAAATMATGAGAAAATAATGTGGGTTTGAATGGTGAGAATTACACTCTATTTCAGGTGGTTTGTTTTTTTTTTTTTACATTCACACCAACATTTTTTTTAGGGTTTATCCCATTTCCTAGTATATATTTGGAAGGTTAAATAGGTGRATTCAAGTTATTTTGGTGGTGCTATTTCTTCCCACTGGCATTAARCTGTGACATTCAAGCCCCAGCAGCGCAGCAAAGCAGCATTTGARCACCTCTTGTGTTAGACATCAAAGCAGAAGGCTCACATTTAGATCTGATCCCACCCATATTATTAAAGTCTAAGATTATGTCGATACTGTTGTGAGTTAAACATAAAATACAAATTGGTTACAAAACATTTCTTAATGTTAAACTACCTCAGATTGCCTCAATTGGTGTAATTAGACAGTGAATGTAATTTACATGTTGAGTAGGAGAAAAATTCTTGCTTGTACTAACAAGGATACATTAAACAATGTCTCCAGCGAATTTCCTTCCCTTAACATCCTTTGCTTCTTAAGTTATTGTTTAATYCACTTCCTAACCCTAAATTAGTGCAGGTAGTACTGATTTAGTACTGTTTGGCACTGATGCAGTGTTTGCACATTTTCTTCTGACTGACATACATGATAAGGAGATCTTGATTTCTGAAATGAACAATTACAGACACTACAGTGTTTTGCTGTTGAACTGAATATGCAAATAATTATGAGGAAAATAGGCAGTGCTCCCAGGAAACCTCTGGTTTCCAAGTCCAGTCCAATTAGTAAAGAAGGAAGCTTTTTTACACAGCATTTTTCATGGTCTGTTTCACTGACCAGATAGAGATTCTTGACAGAGATGGACTGAAAATTCTTCAGGTTGAAAGATAACTAGGTATAGAGTCAATCCATTAAATTGATTACTGATTAATCTAGTACAGGTTTATAAATATCATCACATCAAGACATCGCATGAAACATGCTGAAAATACAGACATCTGCAGTGCTTTGAAGGTGCTCTAGAAAATTCAAGGTAAACACTGAAAATCTTACTTGGTTTAATTAAAAAAAATGCTTCTCTTACCTATGCAATGTTGTTTCTTTCTGTAGCAATATCTGATAAATAGCTGGAACTTCTGGAAATTGGCTGAAATGTGTGGCAGCAATGGCTGCAGAGCTGTCTTCAAAATAGGCTTTACATGAGTACAGAAACTCTCCACTGGGAGCATAGAAAACATGGACAAAGAAAAAGGAGACAAAAATTTCAGGCAATCTTCACCCTKTCAACGTTTCATAGTCCAGTTCCTGTGTTTAAAAGCAGGAATGTCCCATTACTTGGTTGGAAATACAAGATTTAACACAAGGCCATCAAGTAATGAGAGCCTGATGCTTTCCTTATAAGGGGCATTTTTATATGGAATAATAATTTCTGTGAGGTTATACCTAGGATCCTAGAATCATGAAATCATTATGGTTGGAAAAGACCTCCAAGATCATTAAGTCCAGCCATGGATTGAATACCATCGTGCCCACTAAACTGTATTGTAGAGTGCCATGACTACTTGTTTTTTGAACTCTTTTAGGGATGGTGATTCCACCAGTTCCCCAGGTAGCCTGTTCCAATTCAAATAGGAAAGGTTGCAAGGAGGATATGGCAGGGGAGAATATGGCCTATGAGGGCAGACCTTACAGAGAGTTTGTTTGCTAAATGTTGGTGGCACCTGAGCTTGAGGACTCTATGAAATTCAGCATGCCAGTGATACTTATTTCTCCTTTCTAATCAGCTCTGGTGTAACTGTATGTGCACCTTGGCTTTTATAACATTKTAGATCTTTAGGATTCAAGCCCTCCAAAAGACTTTGTTTGGTAAGATGCTTGTCAAGTAAATACTAATTTATCAGAGTCTACTTATTAGTTTTATTTGGCCAAAATTAAGAGCACTGAGAGTTATAATTGCTGCCAACAGGACTATAAAAGCCAAGGAAAAATACACAAGATTAATGTCCTTAAACACTGGGAGCTTAAAGAGAAAATGATAGAGAGCTGAACCAAATAATCATAATCCATATTTGGTGGCTGTAGTTTTAATCAACAAAGAAGAAAGTAGCCAGAGGTGCCCAGAGATTCTGGGGCAAAGCACAAGATTTCAGCTGTTTCCATCTCTGTATATTCTGTCTGAGCAGCTTCCACAACTGGGCCTCCAMCTTCTTCTGGGTACCTGGTGCCAGCACCCCTGAAAACCCTATAGTGTAGGGAGGTGAGGCTCCCATGAGCTAGGTAAGCCTTCAGCAGGCCTTAATATTTGGTTTCTTCCAAAAGGAGCACTAGAAGACCATCTTATTACTGATTTAGAGTGTCACAAATAAATCTAAACTGCTGATGATACAAAGGTCTATAAGCTAAATTAACATAACATAACATATATCATATATCATATATATATCATTTATCATTATGGGCTGGGAGAGGGCAGATGCTAACTGTAAGGCAGATGGTGCAATTTATTGACTGTAACATTTATTGACTGTAACATTTATTGACTGTAACATTTGTTGCTCAATCATTGGAAGGCTTCTAGTGCCTTGGCCCTTCAGTACCTCCTGCATAGGAAACAGCCATAGTCAACAAATAGTACTGTAGGACTAAAAATAACAGCTCCATCGGCTGCCGTGGTCTCTTGCAGAAGTAGTGCAGAGAGCTCTTGAAAGCCTGATGGAGCCATAGATGTTCTGCTGCGTGCCAGGCTGGGGCTCTGGCCCAGTGTCAGGGGAGCAGGCTCCCAAAGCCTCCCCTGAGCATGCCCTGCTGTCAGTGCAGCAAGTGCAACCCCCACACCCAGAAAAGCACAAGGGTGACCCAGCAGATGGTGACACTTGCTGTCCTACAGGGAGACAGCAATTTCCCCTGTGAATGGGACTAATCCAGTTTTACAGCTTTTGCAAATGTATCCAGTATGTTGACCACTCTTATGCACTACTGTGAGTAAGAATCCTCTTGCAAACCTCACCAGCCCACCAATCCCATGACTATTAGTTCTCMTTCTCCTTACCTGAGCCAAGTGTTGAAATCTTGTCATAAATACGCTGATGGAAGAGCTGTATATTTTGATGCTCCTGCTCAATGCATTGACTAAGATCTTCTATCATCCTGTCTTCTCTTCCTCTGTCTCATTCCCTGTGCTGCTCTTCCATCTGCCCACACTTCAAAAATGTCTTCAAAACTGTCTACTGCTGAGGATTTTGGAGWAAAGTGGAGAACAGGCAGTGGATGCTACTTCACTCTGGTAATTGCTGTGTGTTTAAAAACAAAAGAGGCATCGATCCATAGCAAACTTTTATATGATTGAAAAATTTGAATAMAAAAGGGCTCTAAAATAAAATCCAAGGATCACTATGTGTCGCTTCTAACTCTGTGAGCCCATATCTCAGAGAAGAGGGTTTTCTTCCATTAACCTAGTTCACTAAGTGCATTTTCCAAGCAGCAATGAACGGGTGTCATTAGCATTCACTCAGAGTGAGAGAATGGCTTTGACTGCGGTTCTGCTTATTTGACTTCTCTCACTAAACTTATCCATCATGATGAATGCTTGGCCCACTTTGATTCTGGTAGGAGTAATGCACAATCTGCTGGGGMATGGAGCCTGGGTGATGTCCAGTCCCTGCCACTGCACTCAACCCATAGAATCCCTTTAGCCTGCAAATTTACACCCCTCTAAAAACAGCTGGGTTATTTGCCCCGCTCTTTCTTATCAGCATTGGAAATTTTTATGGCTAGAAGAAACAAATATATTTTACTGATTTCCAGCACAAATTTATTCAGGAACTGTTTATATCCATTTGCTCTTGTGCTAGCATTGTCCTGAAACTTAGATAGTTGCATGCCTATCTGTGATATTTACCCACTGGTGTATTTATAGCTGGCCCTCCTGTACCCTTTCTCAGGCTTTGTTTCGCCAGGGCAAACAAGCTGGGTTTGAGATCACTGTCAGTCTTCTAATGACTCTATTGCCGTGTGATTTAGTTTTTCCAGAGAACAAGTGTCCAAGTTTCTGTGCTATAATCCAAACGAGTTTCTACTGATGACTCAGTAACACTSTTACATTTACTCTGCCCAAAATTCTTCATCAGATACAATTTAGAATCCGATTTGTCTTTTTTTATGGATAGTCATGTCAGTCCCCTGTGATCAGAGCTCTTAGCAAATTGTTGAGCTCGCTGTTTAAAAATGTCATAGATTCATCAACTTTAAGGGAGCTGTGACAACTTCCACCAGCTGGGGATCTGCATCTGATATTTCAGCTTGCAGGACACAGCTTTCTCTGCGTCTGGCCTGAAATGGTGGAGCTCACTGCCAACTCCCCTCCCCCAAGTCCTTCCACAGGGGAACCACTGATTTGCTCTGTCCAGCCTGCAGTGTTAAAAAAGCACATATTCCAACTCATGCTAACAAAATACAGGGCAGAATTTGGAGAATACTGTTCATTCATTATGCATTTTTTTAAAAACATCCAAGAATCTCAGCTCCTTTTTTTGTTTGTTTAAATTCAAAACATTTTCATTCATTTTAGTARTTTTGATTTCTTGCTGCTTAATTCTTGTCCTTCATTTTTTTCTAAGACCTTATTAAATAAAGCTTTTGAAATSGCAATTAAAACAAGTTTCTTCCTGTGGAGACAGCCTAAGTGTGACTGTGCTGCTGCCTATTGTCCTGCTTCATTTCTTCCTTTTTCAGGTCTATCCTTCATCTTCCRTCATCTGTGATTTAGACTAAGCCCTTCGTGGCAAGGACCTTCATTTTATATTCATCTCTGCCAAAAGCAGAGACACTTACTGGTTTCTGAAAGTATAAAGAATGTAGTGGATCAATGCCATTATCCTGAACTGCACTTAAAAGACAAAGGCAGCTCTTGAATTGATGCTCTCAGGAGTGCAGAAGCAGAGCGACATTTTGGGCTACTGCAGGCTTGCCAGAGGACTCTCTGTATGTTTCCACCTAAAGATCATAGCCAGGGTAAAAGCTACAAAAGCATGAGTGACTGTGATAAATCTTGTAACACAGGATTGCCTCATCAAATCAAGCAAATGCTAACAAAAAATTTGACTGCTAGGATTAAGATAGCCAAAGACTTGGCAGCAGATTGGACTCTAAGCTCAATCAGAGCATAGTGTCAATAGTTTGCATTGATTTAAAGTAAAGACATGGTGACAGTATTTCTGCTTTTGGATAGGCCCTAAAGGCACTTGCACAGGAGGCAGTAGGGCAAGTGCATTAGATCCTTGAGAGACTTGAGATCTGTAATCAGGGGAAATAAATGAGGGGCTTGACCTCCAGGGCATCTCTACCCCAGCTAAAAGGTCTCATGATGCTAAGCATCCCTGTTTTCCCTCAAATTCTGTAACAGGTACCTGCAGCCTCCATGAAAGAAAGTGGTTTTAAAGCATCTTTTTTTTTTTTTTTTGTGGTTTGTTTTTTTTGTTTGATTGGTTTTTTTTTGTTTTGTTTTGTTTTGTTTTGTTTTTGGAGATGGCTTGGACACTGGTGTATTCAACACACTGCTCTCTGTTATGCCTGATTGGGGGCCCAAGCCTGCCTGGGCACCCATGGTGCTGCCCTGGAGCTGAGCAGGGCAGTCCCGAGCACCGTGCTGCTGTCACCCTTGGTCAAACATCTGCTCTCTGAGTCCTGCATTTGTGTTTCTGCATCAGCACTTTAGTTGCTCTCTGTATGGTACTCATTTATTCAGGACAAAAAAACTTTTCATTTGCCTATTAAAATACTTTGCAACTTGGAAGATAATGAAATAATTTGCTCTCTATTGTGGTTTTTGTTGTTTTGTTTTTATTTTTTTTTTTAATTCATTGAGGCTTGTGCCAGTACCATGCAGCTCATTGATCTGCCATCCCAAATTCACCAACACAATCTTTGGTGTATGGGTTTCAACTGACCCCTTCAGCTGACAGGTAGTCAATCAACAGCAGAGAGCTGGTGACGTTGAACTCGTGATAGCTGGTTTCAGGAACTGCAAAAGTCTAGCTCCTCTATAAGCCTCAAGATTCTTTTGAAAGGTAGGTTTAAATGGCATGGAAACACATCTCTGAGTTTAACAYAGAAGTGTGCTTTGGGTGAGGCTTTTACTACAGAGAGATGTAAACCTCCCTAGGCTAAAATGACAGAGATAATTACGTATAGCATGGGAACCCCAGCACAGCAATTGATCCAGTATGACCCCTATATAGCTAATTACAGATTGCCAAGGCAATTTCTGTTCAAGCTGGACTGATAATTAATTAGTTACCACCACATTGAAATCCTGACCTTGGCCTGGCACAGGSAAAACAGAGACTTGTGTATCTGGCCAAAGCATCTCACTGCTGCCCAGGGGCAGGGAGACAAGGCATTAACAGCTGAAAATGGAAAATGGCAAATGGAAGGCCAAAATGAAAGAGTAGCTTTGTTCACCTGCTCTTTCCTTCCTCTCCTGCCCTCCCTCCTCCAAAACCAATTGTCCAGGCTAAAAGAATAAACAAAATCCACAGAAGTATAATCRTCATTTGGAGACTTTCAGTTAATTCATACCACAGAATAGAGGAAGATCTCTACTGATAACTTCTTGGCCAAATTGCAAACTGACAATTTATTCCTGCTGTTTTGTCTTTCAACCACTCACTAATCCATGACAGAAATTTACCTCTTGTCTACCTGGTTTCCTTAGTAACTTCTCATAAGAATCTGACAAAAGCTTGGAAAAGACCAAATAAATTGTCAACTGCCTAATCTTTATTTATACAAAATTATGTGCTGTTAAATCTACTAGACCTCTGCCAAAGCTGCCTGATGTATTTCAGAGAACATTTATTTCTTTCTTGTTCAAAAGAGATCCAGGTATTATTAAACAGAGACACCTCTCCCCTTCCCCCTCCAAAATATAAGAATCTTTTTGCTTGTGTGAACAGATTTAAAGCCTGGATGTTACCTGAACCTACATACATGCTTCATATATATCCTTTGTTTATGAGAGCCAGTACTAAAATTACTTTTCCAGCTTTGCATAAATTCAAAATGTTTTGCAGAAAAAAGTGGTTAAAATCATCCCTCTATGACAACTTCAGAAAGCATTTAGATTATTTAAATACTATCAAAATGGATGCTTGAATAAAGATGTCATGAGTTTATGATTTAGAAGCAACAGTGGGACCAGAGTCAGGACATAAGAGAATCAGTACATCTTTAATTGTGAAACAAAGAAGGAGTGTAGACTTGCAATAATTGTATGTTTCGTTGTTTGTGTTACTTCAAAACTCCCACCACGGCATGGGCTCCACTTGCCAGATGGTGCAGATACAAAATATCTCTGTCCTACCAGGTTGTAGTATAAATGGACAGTACTGGGACATGTGGAAGGAAAGAATTAAACAAGGGAGCTGTGCAGAGAGTTCAGGTGCTTTGCAGTAAATACCTTGTAGGGGAAAGTCTGACAAGAAAGGAAGCCAAGAAGGGAGTGGCATGCTCCTAAATCTTTTGGGCACTTCATTTTTTTTCCTTTGAAGATCTGGAAATGGTTTCCTGACCTGTGTCAAGCTTCTTTTAGAAGTCTCCAGGCAATCYATCCAATCTTTCCAATGGCAAAGAACCGCCATGTTTGTGTTCTTCAAAGCTGGCAAATCATTGSATCAGAAGCTGTTGCTGAAAATAAATCTGGAAGGGTGTACAGTTAAGTGCAGAAGAATGGTGAGGAGATAGGTCATGGATGTCAGTCACTGACAACCCAGATATTGCTTATGATGAAACCCTTTCTGTTCTGTGTTGTAACATGTTGTTACTTCCATTGCCTTTGGATGGGTTTTCCCATATCATGCTCTCTGCTGYGATCAGCTATGCACTTTTCACCTTGTTCATGTACCCATCACATCTCTCACATGAAAAGCTTCCTAAGCTTGTGCCCGTTGTTTTCCACCATGGGCCAGTGCCAGGGAGGGCCCCACTTGCTCATCACCTTGTTGGGAAGCTACTGGGGAACCCTGCTGGGGATGCCGAGGTAATAAATGCCCCCATTGACCATTGCTGCATGCATTGTACTTGTTTATCTCATCCTGCTTAGTCCAGGTGGGCATTAATACWGGTAGAGGACAGTCTGCTGCTCTCACCTCGATCAAAAAACAAAGACCAAAAGGAAAACCAAATTTTGGAAGAGGTATCTRTCTGAAGTGTCAGAATTTAAGAAAATCTGCACCTATTATGGGTTAGGAGGAGATTGAGTGTTGAAATTAGATTATCTTGTATCAAATTGAAATGCATTTCTGTTTTTCTGGGCTGGCCGGTGGTTTGGGAGGAGATTCTGGRTCAGAAGAACCTACCAGAGCTGCTACTCAGGGGCTGTGATGGTGGTGGACGCTGTGCACCAGGCTGGAAGCAAAACAGCAGAGATGAGTTTGGGTTGACATTATTCCCTCTCCTCTGCCTTGGAGGCGTTTTGCCCCTCGAGGGGGTCAGATGGGGTGAGAAGGGAAAGGAGGAGCTGTGCTGGTATCGCCTCTCCTGGCGTGTGTGCTGCACCAGAGAGGCTGATGGCAACAGAGGAACCCTGGGAGCCCAGACCAGCCATCTCCTAACAAAAAAATACTGATTGCTCATAGAGCCCTGTCCAAGCAAAGCCTTGAGGAATGGTTTATCTCAGAATAAAAGGCACAGGAAAGCTCTGTTTCAGGTTAGCCTTCAGAGTACTTCTGAGTATTGGCGCTGGCTTCCCAGGCGGTGCCGCAGCCSATCGGGGTGGAAGCAGGCGGGAGGCGCTCCGGGGATGGAGCATCCCGGCAGGCGCTCGGCGGGGACGGCGCGCACCGGGGCGAGCCCGCGACCCGGCCGCTGGGCCGGGGTTCCCGAACGGGTTTTCGTGCGCAAGGGAACGACGGGCAGAGGCAGAGATCGCGTTAGTGCGGCCGGTCGGGCCGGAAYCCACTGCCGGTGCTCCCAGAGGCAGATGGTCCGAAGCCGGTCTGCCCGAGCCTGGCGCCGAAGGCTTTGTAGGGGCTCGTTCTCTGCGTGACGGCGCCGTCCGAGGAGGAAACGAGGGGCCGGGGGATCCCGCAACTTTTCCCCGCGGCCGGCGGCGCCGGCTCCCGCTCCCGCCCC
>JACDOX010000053.1:1353549-1397288 GCA_014549065.1 Cardinalis cardinalis | reverse complement strand
GGGGGTGGGGGGCGGGGAGGAGGCGGCACTGCAGCTGCATGTGTCTGTAGCGGCGGGGCCGGGGCGTCGTCATCTGCATTCACATGGGGGCGGCGCCGCCGGCCTCCGCCTGAAGCCCCCGCCGGGGGAGACACAAAACCCACGCGAGGCGCGGGGCGCCGCGACCCCCGCCCGCCGCCGCCATCGCCATGAATTCGGCGGAGCAGACCGTTACGTGGCTGATCGCCCTGGGCGTGCTGGAGTCGCCCAAAAAGACCATCTCCGACCCCGAGGGCTTCCTTCAGTCCTCCCTGAAGGACGGCGTGGTGCTGTGCCGCCTGCTCGACCGCCTGCTCCCGGGCACCATAGACAAAGTAAGTGCCCGGCGGCCCCCGCCCCGCCGCCCTTTGTGCGGCCGGGCCCGCCGCCCCCGGCCCCGCCCGCGCCGCCCCCCGCGCCGGAGGGGGGACCCCGGGCCCGGGGAGGGCGGCGAGGGGCGCGGGGGGCGGAGCGGGGCCGGTCCCCCTCGGGGGCCGGGGGAGAGCGGGGAGCGGCGGCCGGGCTGGAGGGGCTTCCCCCCTGAGGGGCCACTGTTGTGCAAGTGTTGTACAAACGCTCCGCTCGCCAAAGCGGAGTCCCGGCTGTGCACGGGAGATGCATTCGTTTTGGGGGCTGCACTATGGACCCTTCCTTGCGTGCCACGAGCCGGCTGCAAACTTATCTACGCAACTGCTGGAACAGCCGGTGCCTCACCTCGCTGGGGAGGTGATTCAGCTCATCCCTTGCAGCCTCTGAAGGACATTTTAGCGTTTGATGCTTAGTTTTCTTGAAGGCTGTTTTAGCGTTATTTGGGTCCTTTACTGTTCGGTAGCCTGTGGGAAAAAATCTCATCCTTTTTTGGGGGGGTCTGGAAAAACGCGTTACAGCTCTAGTTCGCGTTGTGTTTGAGGAAAATGTACTCTGTCAGGTAACTTTTATGTGCTCTGTGTACATACGTAATTCCTGTCGTAGCKCAGCCAGAGGGAGAGAGGTTTGGTTGTGCCTCAAAACTTGGGACAGTTCCGTTGTCTCACCCGATGTTCAATAATGTAGTGCACGCAGGGATCCACATATTGGCAAAAAACTTTCCTCGTGTGCCAGTCTAAGGTAGTGAAGAGAAGATTGATGAAGGTCGTCTGCTGTGATGATGGGATGACTCCTTGCTTGAAAATAACACCATATTTTTCACCTTTTGCAGTTGGCAGAGCACTCCACTCATGAGAGCCTGCTGACGGTGGGCTTTTGTTACCTTTTGTGGCTCTATTTCAAGTAGTTCTCAGACCCACAAAGTTGTAACCAGTGCCTTGAGCTCAGCAGGACRCTGGACTGGGCTGTCCCCCTTGGTTCTTCAGTTTGCCACCCACTGGGGTTGTTACTGTTTTGTGYTGTACTGTAGCGTGGAGTTCTTGGCTCTGGACTGGAGTCCCATTCTGCAGATRTAGTAGATCATTCCTGCCTCCCAAATTCGCAGGTGCATTGGGAGGTGGTRTGGGGATATGGAAACCTCACAGGAGCCCGCAGTGCTATTGGCGGGCGATGGAAGCGATGAGAGCGGGCACAGCGTGTCGGTGGCTGTGTGGGTAACTCGTGGGGCTAGCTGGGACAGCTGAAGCCCCTGCCACTGCTGCTGCCAGCTTTCCCCGCCATTTCCCCCTAAGTGGCTGTTCGGACAGTAGAGCTGAAGAGGATGTCGCTGCTCCCGAGGGGCTGCAGCTTTGTGGGGGTGGTACGTGAGGTGCAAACTGCTGTCCAGTGCCCTGGGCTGCCAAGAGGGCCTCCAGAGCAGGTAAATGTCCTGTTCTGCCGTCAGGTAAATGTCCTGTTCTGCCATCCAGGGTGACACGTGTGACGTGGGGCTGGGGGTACGTGGAGGCTCCTCCGCCTGACTATCCGCTGGCTCTGACAGGCTCCGCCCATGCCTCCTTGTCCCCAGGCTCTTTTGCCGGGCGGCACCAAGCCCGAGRAGGGTTTTGGCAGCCTTTCCCATACTGCTGCTCCAAGCACAATCCCTTGAGCACCTCTTGGGCTTTGGGTTCTGAGCTTTAGGGCAGAAAGGTCTTTTCCCTTTGTGTACATGTCAAGCCTAGTAAAATGGGGTCCTGCACTCAATCTAGGAAAGAGGCTCTACCAAAAAACAAAATAAACAAAAAAAGCATAACAGAAATAAGTGTTAAAAGAGTGTTTCCCAACTTAATGTGCTTCTCTGTTACAGTACAGTTTGGGACAGCTTGRTCATTGAATGAAAGACTCTCTTTTCGTCTCAGAGGAGCAAACACCCCTCATGTTCAGGCGGGGGTCCCTTCACAGCACCCATATGCAGAGGAGGGTTGGCAGAGGCTCACAGCTCCCCACAGCCAGCAAGGACACCAGCCTGGGTGCGAGGAGCTGTCAGCGGGACTCACGGTGCAGCAGCGCGGGGTTTGCAGCGGGCTGGGATGGCAGCAGGGCAAGAGGAATGCGGGCACCTCGCAGCCTCCCAGCCCCGAGCTCGCCCCGCGTCCAGCAGGGTACTGGGACAGGAGTCCCTGCTGACCCTGGGTGTCTCCTCTGGCTCTGGCTTCAGTTGTAAGTCTGGGGAGAAATAGCCCTTTTAATTTTTTTTTTAGGGAGATCTTTGGTTTTGTGAGGGTAACTGTTCTTATTTCCATGGGCCGTTCAGAAAGCACTTTCTAATTCATAGATGTCTCTCAARCTCATTTTTTCATCCAACTTTGTAAATATTCTTTTGCTATAGACTCAGAATTTATATTCCACACCTCTTTCATGTTCTCATCTATGTTATGTCTGAGCTGTTTCCCTGTTACTTTGTTCTCTTTCTTTGTTTGTTAGTAAACAGATATAAATTTTACATCCTTTACTGTGCCATGGTATTTTTTCCAAGTCTTTTTGGCTACTACTTTTTGTTTCTTTTTTTATACAGAGTGCATTTAAAATGTGAGCCTTTTTATTCCTTATTTGCCCTGAAAGTCTCTAGTTTAAACTGGACATTTTTGAAGTTTAAAAGATACAAGGATGTCCCACAGATGTAGACTGATTCAGTTCTTAAAATCATTTGAGATCATAACTTTCTATAAATATCTGACATCAGCAGACACTTTGAAGACTTACAGACTTACTCGTTTTTCTGTAAATACAAAATATTAACTAAAACCAAAGAGAACATTTTTAAAAATTACAAAATATAAATAGGAAGGAATGTTTATCAGCTTGRGGTGCTTTTAAAGATGTTTTCTAGAAAATATTATAAATGTATTTCTTTCTTTCAAAAACAGATTAGAAAGAGGATTCAATATATGCAGGAATGTAGTAATACGTTATTTGGCATTTTGTGCTTTTTAAAGCCTCTGAGTACCCTGAGAGTAATTAGCAGGAGATTTTTAATAAATAAAGATTGTGCGACCATAAAAGGAATCAAGCACTTGAAGGTCAAAGAACAGAATTTTCATAAGTCGATAAAACAAATTAGTGGGTTTCAAGGCTGGTTAGTATATTCTTTCTTTAGATTGCTGTGTATTTGTATACCAGCATTGCRCAGAGCAACCTACAGAGCTTCTTGCCAGGAAGTTTTGGCTGAATTTGTTTACATTACAATCATATTCTATCTTGAACAGGAAAGGACAGATATTAAATTGACTAGATTTCTCTAAGTCAGAATGAAAATACCTTGAAAAGTAATGTTGTTACAGACTGTTCCCTATTTTTGGGCTCACATTTTATGTCATAATCATTCCTTTGCATTTTGAAAGAGACCATGACAGGGTAAAACAAAATAGTTGGGCTAGGCAGTGTGATGGCACTGCGCACTAACCTTGTCCTGAACACAGGAAATGAACAAAAGTGAGGGCAATTATTAAAAAAAAACAATGCAAAATCAACAAAACTGAGAACAGCTTCTTCCCCCACCCTGTCCAAACCCAGCTGTCTTAGTTTTTTAAATCATGGAGTTCTATGCTGAAACAYGGTTAGTTGATTTGCTCCAAAAGATAGGGAATTGCTGAATTTAAGTAATTTGAATAAAAAAGCCATAATTTCAAGTTAGAGGGTTTCAGCTCTGTGTGGTAAAACTGAATTACTTTGATGGCAGGGAAGGGATCCCCGTGGAAGCATTGCAGTGCAGTTGTCTGCCGCTTAGATGCTTTTCCTCTCAGAGATCATTTTCGAAACAGATTCCTCCATCGCAGACCAGTTTGACCCACTTTCAACGTTGTAAACAGAGATCAGAATTGGAGCGGGAATTTTCCTTGTCATATGAGGCTTCGCGCTCCATTAAGTTTTGTWTGTACTTTTTATTTTTGGTCAGCTGTTCGAAAGAAAGCGTCGTTTTGAGGACAGCTTTGTTTTTTTTTGGGGGGAAAACGCAGAAGACGCCCCGGGCAATGTGATGCCGCAGCCATTTGACGCCCCGTGGTGCCCCCCTGCGCCAGGGGCTCCTGCAGGGCACGGCCGCGGCTGGTTCGGGGCTCGGGGCCGGGCATGGGGCGAGCGGGCTGGCCGGCTGGGGCTCCCCTCCGTCCAATGGACCATGCCCAGGCGGTGCACCGAGCGCAGGACTGAACAAGGCGGGAGCTGCTCTGCTGCGCGGGGGAGGCTGAGCCAAAACACAGCCGCTTCCTCTGGCTGCTCCCGCGGCGCTGAGGTGGGAGACGGGCGGCACAGCCCCGGGAAAACAGACGCAGCTCTCTCTCCTGCTGGATGAGGCTTGGTGCATGGCCGAAAGGAAACGTCATCCCTATTCCCTGTGGAGGATTGGGTACCGGCGTTGACATTAATTTGGTTATTAATTGGGGTAGTACCAGAGCTGATGGCAGCACAGATTAAGATCTTTGTACAAATACATCATACATCTGTATGATTCTCTTTTTAATGGGAGAGGTCTTTGGCTAAATGAGGCATTCTGAATTGTAATTTAGGAATAAATTAACCCTTTGYGATTCACAAGGCAAATGAATTGTTGTGTATGAGCACAAGCACTGAGGGTTTGGGCTGCCACATGTGGCAGCCATGTCACCAGCCTTGTCCCTGCGATAAGCACGTGCCCCTAGGCTCGGGCAAAGGGAGATTTATGCTCACTTATCTCTCATTTCACACATAAATACTGGGGCTAAGTATACTTCTGTCCTGTTGCGACAAGGTGTGACCTGAACATGATATTTCACGTGTTGTGAAGGAAGAAGAAAGGAAAGGTGTTTTGGGCCCAGAGTTAATAACAAGTGACAATTTTTGTMGCCCAGTATATTTGCAGAGGGTGCAATGCTGGTTGGGAGCTGAATGTGGAGCCCAGAYAGAGCTTGAGAACATCCCACCAGCAGTGCAGACATTACTCCTAAGGTGGAAATTTCCAGGTGCTATTTGGCCCTGAGCAACCAACATTTTGGAAGTTCTTCTGGCAGGATGTTGTCACTCTGAAGCCTTGGTGAGGCTGTTTGGGTCTGCCTGGCTGACCCCAAAGGCTGTTCTGCCTTTGCTCGCTGAAATCTGTTGGGAAGGTATTGTGGCTGCTGTGTGCAGCAGCAGCAGAAGGTCATCACAGGACAGGAAGCAAAATCTGCATTTCAATGTGCATATGCTCCCTTCCTTCAGCAACAGTCCTCCCAGGGAGATTATTGTGCTTCTGGCAAGAATAATCCATGCTGGACAGGTGTGCCTGCCATGGCTGCGTGCTCGGGGAACGCTGGTGTGTGCATGAGCACTGCTGCTGCTCCCGGGGGGAAGCACTGCAAGGACGAGCTGAGAGCCTGGGGAAAAGTTATCCTAAACAAAGTCATTARAGTGCCTTTTTCCTGAATACCTGCTGTTCTCATCAGTGATACTGTGAGCTTTGTAGGATTCTTTGGTCCTGTGAGAGACCTGTCATTGACCGTGCTRCTCCTACTGCCTTGTGAGAGCAGGGATCCAGGAATGCTTTGAAGGAGAATGCCCTTGCTTTTCCTGTCTRTGTACTGGCTCTGGAATTCTGGCAACTGGGATATTACCCAAAGAAATATGGTCTGCCTGTGCTCATTGAGGAAGCAGAGGACTTTACCTATGTGCACTGCTTTTTTCCTTGAAAAGCAGATCCTGTTAGTGCGTAAAGATCTGGACTGAGTTAAATAAGAGTGTGCCAGATCCTGAGAAKAGGGGGCAATTAAGGAAACTGTTGGTGATCAAGTTGTTTTTTGTGAGAAAATATGGAAAAATAATGTAGTTTTGCTGCTCTCACTCTTATTAATGCCTTTTCCACAGTTTTTATATGCATTCTTTCTATGCCTGTACATAATATGGACAACAAAAACGTTAGCCCTCAGGTGCCCTACTGCTACCCAGGCTATCCTCCAAATACTCTGTGTGTGTGGAGAAAAGGAAGCACTGTGGGGATGGCACCAGTATGCTCCCCTCTGGTTACACTGCATGCTAGTGGCTGATGGCACCACATTGTTTAGCTGAAAATGTTTAAGATTGTAATTCCAGCCTTAGAAAACAGGAAGTCTGGCTTTAAAATTGAAGTTTGCAGACTAGGTATGTATGTAAGTGTATTTATACATACACACRCATATATATTTATATATATATTATATATAGTATGCATATATGTTATTAAAATCTGGCTATGAATCACTGAGGGGAATTCAATATACATCTTCCTTCAATAAAAATTTAAATTAATTGTTATTTAGTGGCTGTGATTTGAAGAGCTGTAACTTTAAAACATTTGAAGCATGACAGGGTTTGCAAAAATACTGTGAGCTGGCATCAAGGAAGCAGTGTCTTGCACTTTGGCTGGCTGAGCTTTACTCCCTGATCCTCAGCCAGAGTGACACTTGTTCTCTCTCCTTTACTTTGCTGCCTAGAGCAAAGCCATTTTCTCTCCACATCTCTCAGTATGATGTGGTTGCTGCCTTTACCCACCATCAGAGTCACAGAACCCTAGAATGGTTTGAGTTGTAAGGGACCTTAAAGATCACCTAGTTCCAACAGCCCTGCCATGGGACACCTTCCACTGGACCAGGTTGCTCAAAACCYCATCCAGCTTGGCCTTGAACACTTCCAGGGATGAGGCACCCATGACTTATCTGGGCAACCTTTTCAGTGCCTCAGCACTGTAATTGTGGTCAGGACTTGAGCAGAGGTGGCCAGCTTCGTCTGCAGGAAGTTTCCTTGGTGCCACTCCTCACCACGGATCACTGACACCCCGTGGGCAGAGGCCCCTGTCCCKTCTTGGCCAATGAAACACTGCTTGGGTCTAAGTGCATTTAATACAGGTCTCCATTTTCCTGCTCTGCACTGAGTGCTATTGGATGATGTTGGCAGCTTGCCCAGAAGAGAATCCATCCCTTCTGCAGGGCTKTGGTACTCCTATGGAATATTTTCATGGGGTGGGAGGAGGGGGAAAGCAGTAAAAATCCTATACCCCCCACTGGTGCAGCTGTGCTGTCAGAGGAGTGGTTTTGTTGGCTTTGTTAATGTCACTGGGGGAAGTGGTACTGTTAGACTGGCAGAGGAATTCCCTCTCTGGCATATGTTACATCCACACTGAGGAGCTTTGCCAGCATATCTAGCAGCAGAGCTCTCCCAGTGTAAACAAACCCTGAGTGATTGGACTCCTGAAGCCTGAGCTTGCGCTGCATCAGAACAGCGATGCTCCACAGGAAACACTGCAGGCTTTACGTGACAGCGGGGGCAAAACCCTTCCCCACCAGCCTTCCTTCACAGGGGAATCTCTTTGGTTCAGCTCCTGCCAAGCCCACACCTGGAGCTGCACTTCATCAGGCTCTTTTCATGCGCTGACTTCAGGGAAATACACATCTTCCTGTGGACGCTTAATGCTGGCAGCCCTGGAGCTCTGCAGCCTGAGGCTGAGGATGCTGCTTGGGATTGGGGTCAGTTGCATGCTAGCTGGTTTCCTCTTTTTCTTTGAAATAGCAAGAAAATAAGCAAAACCACAGGAATTAGGAATATTAGTTCTTAGCTTTTAGGAAGGAAGGGAAAGCAGATTGCAGCTGCAGCCAGACTCTCTCATGTGTATGTATCACATCCTTCAGGCACAGCCCTGTGCATGTGCTCATGTAGGACTCCTGCCTGGCTCAGGCCGCAGCAGGGGGGCCTTCAAGGCTCCTAATAGCAGTTGCAAAGACAGCTTGTAAGTTTTATGTGCATGGCATTCTCATTTTCTTAATGCTGTGCCAACCTATGTTTTCTGTCTGAAATATAAAAATTAGATGGAAACTTGAGACAACAAAAATATCCTACGGACTGCCCTGGGGCCTGCCCTTAGACTACAGTGTTTGTATCTCAGGGCTGGTTTAAAACCTGCTTCATGGGAGTCAGTTTGKAGACTTCCACAAAATCACAGAATCAATTATGTTGGAAAAGACCTCTGAGATCAGAGTCTTTGAGTGAACACCACCTTGTTAAGCAGACCTTGGCACTAAGTACTCCATCCAGTCTTACCTTAAACCCCTCTAGGGAAGGTGACTCCACCACCTCCCTGGGCAGCCCATTTCAATGTTTAATCACCCTTTCTGTGAAGAAAAGCCTCCTGGTGTCCAACCCGAACCTTCCCTGATGCAACTTCAGTCTATGTACACTGATGGGAATTTAATCAGGGTCTAAGGGAAGTGGCAAAAGTACTGTACTTCTACTGAAAAAAAAAAAAAAGTACTGTTTTCCTGAATATTGTTTAATTCAGGTACATATCTGAAAAGATGAACTCAAACAGCTGAATCAGTTTTACAGAGTCATTTTTGGAGGGCAGATTAATGGAAAAAAGCAGCTCTAATTTTTGCATAAGGTCCCATTTATAAAGGCTGCCACAAGACCTGGCTGCCATTTTAACCAAACTAGACATTTCATTTGCAAACTTAGCTGAACTTACATTTTGAGGGCTATTACACTAAAGAACTGAAGCAGCTAAAGTGGAACATTTGTGTGTTTGAATGTAGGTCACAGTTAATGATGGCTAGTCAGGCAGAGGAGCATTTCTGAACGTGTGCAGAGGGAAAAATCAGATGAGCTGGAGGGTCTTCAGCCAACTAAAAGCACTCCTTGTTTTAGATGGCATAGCAAAGTGGAGGTTGAGGGAGCACAGAGTGGTGGCTGATGAGTCGGTGTGGCCTGTTGGACAGTAAAGAAGAGGTGGTGGGTTATGTTTGTGTGGTTAAATGTGGGATTGCATTTGCTGGTTTGGAAGGTGGTGGTGTGTGGTCTGAGGTGGAAGAGATGGAAAGATGGAATACAGGGACTGGTGGGGGGATGTAGGATGTAAAGCAGAGGAGTGTCAGATGTGGGGTTAGTCATGCTGATGGCTTTGGAGTGAGGTAATGGGATCTAAGAGCTCCTTCTGTGGCTGTCACCAATAGTGGTGTCCAAGGGCAAGAGCTTTGGGAACCTTTATGCTTATTGTTAACAAAAAATGGACACTGACCACTTTTCAGAGAGTTCTTCCAAATGACACTCAAAGGACTCTTGTAAGTCTAGGAGATGACTGGAGTTTGGGACACTAAGCAGATTCCTGCTTTTACCTTCTGCTGTGTCTTGATTAATTTCTTGTCTGGATATCCTTTTCAGCAAATAAGAATTTTAGGGCATATCATAAGGCACCTTCCTTCCTCTTTGTATTGTATGCAGAGTGTTGGTGAGTTGTGGAAATTTAAAGTTTCAGCACATAAAAAAATTTTASTGCATGACCTGTAGGAGCTTCAGTCTTTTGCTGGATCTAACTCTTACTATTTATGTGTCTGTCTGTCTGATTGCCTGCTGCTGTGCTTTCAGAGCATGGGTTCCCTCAAGCCAAAATACAGGTGTGTAGTCCATGCTGACTGCTGTGCAGGTTATTATTGAAAAGTTTGTGGGTTGAAGGTTTTATAGAGTGGGAAAAGTCAGTGCTAAAGTGCTACAGTACTGCAGAAACTGTATCATGCTAAGGTCTGGTGCTCTGTCAAGACACCTGATTTTAAAACAGAGCTGCACTTCGTTGAGAATCCTGGTCTAARTTTTTAGTTTAGTTATAGCATCCCRCTAATGCGSCATCAGTAAGATGTGCAGTTCTATAAGTGATTTGGTTCAAGTGCAGAGTGCTCCTTACTTGGAGATGTGGAAGATGTGATCCTTAGAAGTGCAGCTGTGCCTCCTGCTGTCCTGGGAGGAGCAGGAGACTCCCATCTGCAGTCCTGTCAGCCCAACTGCTCACTGACTGTGGAGGAAGTGCTGCACCTGCCATTGGTCCCTAGCAGTGGCTGTCCTCCTGTGTAACTGTGTAGCCACTCTTTCTTTTCCATCCTCACAATCCCCAGGGGATTTGTGCCTCACAAATTTGTGCCTCGCACTGGCGATTTGTGAGGGCCAGTGGTCTGGGACAGAGCAGGAAACCCGAATGCCCAAAGGGATGGGCCCTGCTGGGCACGGGTGCAGGTGCAGGCAGGAGGCAGCAGCTGGGAGGGCTGGCAGGGAAGGAACCGGCAGGAGGTGTTGCACAGTTAATCTCCTGCAGCTTCACCACCCAGGCTGGTGTGAGAATGGCCAGGCTTCCTCCTCATGATGCTTTTAATCTCATTTTTGTCCCTGAACACGAACCCTGGCAACGAATCCCAGCCTGTAGTGCTTGTGCAGGAGGTGTTTGCCCCACTGGAAGATCAGTTGCCCTTGACCAGTCAAAGGGGTTGGAAGCAAGGGAAACACAGCTGCTGTGGGACTGAATGTGATCAATAGGAGCCTTTTGTTAGCTTTGCTGCATTGTGCAATTATGGTATTTTTACTGATTAGATTGTGGTAATGCTCTGTATGTACCAGGTGCTCTGAAWCATGGAGAGACAGCTGTTCTGTGCTGTGAGGGGAATCTGATATAAAAGGGTCCAGGCAGGATGAACAGGATTTCCCTCTCTTTAAGGGCTCAGTCTTTGAACTTCAGGCTCAAGTAGCCATATACCTGAACAGGATGTTTTTAAGTGTCTGCTGAACTTGGCTACTAGTTTGCAGCTAGGTTACATTTTCTAATTGTTTCTGCTTTCTAGTTACTGAGATAGGCTTCTTACATAGTAAACCATGTTGTACTTTTTATATGTTGTGCTAGATAAATGATTGATGTAACTTGCAYGTAGGAACTGTGTTCTTGCTCACTCAACCTAGTAGATTCCAGTTTCTATATAAAGGCCTTGTACACTTCTTGTTCTGTGACCCAGTTTGTCAAGTTGTTCAGCAGTGAATGCAAGTAAACAGCTGATTTCCCATACATAYAGCTGAAGAGGTCTCCTACTTTTTATTAATGTCTCATGTTTACTTGAGATTGCAATCAAAGAACTGTGGGTTTGCTTGGGTTTTAAAAAAAATTATTGATTCATTATTATACACATTCCTTGCTTATTTTCTTCATATAATTTCCCTGTCCAAATGAACTAATAGTAGCCTTTTTCATTTTTTCTAAGACCACCTCTGWCATATATTTTCCTGATGCAGCCTCTCTGCATTGCCCTTTCTTATTCAYTTGTTATGTTGTTTAAAACCATAGATTTAAACTGATCTAAAGGGATGTAACATTWAGCTAGGTACCATCTATTTGCATTGCACATTGTTCCTCACCTTTTCTGCATGATGAGAAATGTACTCTGCTCCTTGATAGCTACAGTGCATCACATAAGTGTCTTCATTGAACTAGCTGTGGTATCTAGCACTGCTCCCCAAGAGATTAAATCTTAATCAGAACCTGTYCCTCAACCACAAAGAAGTGGTTTGAACAGTGGCTGCTCTGCATATTACYTTCCTCTCTCTTTGGATTCCACAGTGGCACCCTGGTCCCTAATTAAGAATCTGTCATGCCTCTCTGGAATCCCTGTCTTTTCTAATTACTATTAACCTTTTTTATTTGTATTACTAGAGCACACAGAAGTTCCAGTTGGACACTGAGGCCTCTTTGTACTAAGAACTGTGTATACATATAAGAAGTAGACAACCCCCATTAATGAACTAATGGTGTTGGTCTATGATAGGAAAAGGATGAAGCAAATACTGGAGRGGAAAATACATAACCTCTTTATGTCACTGGCTTTATGTACATGCAACCTACTTTTTATTAAGCTAAGCAATTTGGGAATATGACCCCACTTTTATTTATCCTTTGTCTCTGTACAGATTAGCTGTCTTTCAGGTGGACTAGGACTTACCTGCCTGTGGTCTGCTTGCATGATGTTCTGGTTTTGAATAGTCTGTGAGGCTATAAATGTGATCTGTGTGGGAGGTCATGCTCCTGAGCTTCCTGTAACTATAAAGGATATCATGTACCATATGTGTGATTTTATCATGGGCCTGGCCCACATAACTGCACTTCAACATTCTGTCACAGGGCTGGTTTTGTTCTTCAGGTCCCTTACTGTGTTTYTCAGCTGTCTGTAGGAGAAGGTTACCAAAATCACATTAAGATTTTCCAGGTAAATAATGGGTTTTCTTCATTTTATGGGATCATTAATACTTTACATTTCTAGCAGAATGCAAATGCTAAGATATTTTTAAATTCTTTACCCATATGCTTCTGTGTTCTGTTGTACAAAAATGCTTGCAGCCACAGAGCTGAGAAAATGTWCCCTGCTTCTTTTATCATTCCAAAGTCTTTTCCCTTGTTTTGAAGGAAGAAATGACATTTCTAAAGATTTACTGTAACTTATTTTATTGTTTTAAGGAAGATAATTTTTAACTGAAAACATGCATTAGAGTGCTGGCAGGGCTAAAGTCTCAGTGGTGTATTTGGCGTGTATTTTAAGCTTCCAGACCTGATAGGGAACAATTTGCTGGATTTGAGTATTCTTGGCTTGTTGTTTCTTTAATCTTCAATTGAAAATTTTTGCCTTTCTCTAATCATGTCTCTCYTTATCCTCTCCCCTTTCTTTCCCCTAACCGCACCTTTTTTTTTGGCCTCTTTTTTCCAGTTATTGTTCAATCTTTTATCAATTATGTGCGGGCAATTATGAGGTGACAGTACACATCTGGGTTTCTTAAAATTACTGTGAGTTTAATGTGTTGGTGACTTTGGGACATTTTGAGTTAATGTAGAGTACAAGACAAGACATTTCTTTCTTTTAAGAGAAACCTGGATTTACTGTGATTTCTTGGGAGACATTCGTGYTTGAAGAGCAGAAGTAATGTTAAGGTTTCTCAGAATGAAAAGAGGCCTTGATGAACAAAGTAGATGAAAAAGAAAATGGTGGGTACAAAAAGGAGACAATGAAGTAGCATGTGTAAAAGGAGATAAACCCCAGTTATTATGCTAATAGTTTAAGATAAAACAGTTATAAATTGTAATGATRTCATTGCTGTGTGAATATTAAGAACATATAGGAGAGAGCATACTAGARGCATCAACATGGCAAAAATTCCCAGCACCTTATTCTAACAAGGGATGTTGGCATGATAGCTTTAGATTTCTTACTAAAATTAAGAAATAAATTAATAGAGTAATCAAAAAGTGTTTCAAGCAAGAGRCATGAAGGTCATGGTGTTTTCACGAGAGCTCTCTCACCTCTTGTGTCTTTCAAACTTTCTGAATTTATCTTTTGGGCTGTAGTCCTTCCGTAGGGCTTCTTTAGGATTCCCTTTATGTTTTAGTGTAGTAAAGGGTTATTCTTAAGCCACAGTGATTTATCATAGTACCAAACAATTTGAGGAGTTTGGAGGGGTGTGTGTATGTGTTCTTTCCTTGAGGAAAGGAAGATTCTTCAACTCATATTGTTACCAAATTCCTTGTATTACAGACTAGTGKCTTTCATTTAAGACTCATCTGAATTTTGYTTAGAAAATGATAGCGACTTGTATTTTAAATTTCTTTGTGCCAGGTTCACCCTGTCATGCTGTCACATTTGTTAAGTTTTGTGGTATCAAAAATTACCTCTGTGGTAATAATTCTGTGTCAAAAAGTGCCTCTGTGGGTCAGAGGTATCTTYGTGGGAAGGCACTGCCTTGGTTTCAGCTTGACAGAATATTTGGAGTCAACATTACGTGAAGTTCCCAGTGCTGTGCAGGTGGATTATGCTGTGAGTTTATGTAACCTTGACACACATGCGTGTAACAAAACCTCCTCCGAGTGTAACGCATGATCAAAGGCCGTGACACTGTGTGTTGCAACTCCTCTGTTTGCAGCGGCTGGCCGGTGCACTTCTGCGCTAGGCTTTCCCCTTCTGACAGAACGAGGCGTCCGGTTTGGGCAATGATTTGTTTGCTAAACTACTTCACAGAAATCAATGAATGCATTGTGAAAYGATGCTTATGTGCACACAGAATTTAGTTAAGCTGTGGTAAATTAAGCCACGTCCCTGAAGCTCTCGGGGCTGGCTGCTTTTCCGTGGAAAGGCTGCACTTTGCTTTTGGGGTCTCCAGAGGTTGAGCTGAAGGCACCTCGAGTGCGGCCGCAGAGAGCAGGCGGCTGCGTTGCCAAAAACTGTCTTAGATTCAGTCAAGGTTTGCCTCTATGTGAAGCTGTTTTTCCTCTGGGGTGGGAAGGGGCTGTTTAATAAACCACAGATAAAGGTCATTAACATCAGACCCTGGAATTGGTAAATTATTAACTCTGCGTGCTGGTATTTTCCGCGGAGGTCTTCGGACCATTTCTGATATATTTCCTCGTTAGAAAACCGATACCCAAAGGTGGACCGGAGGCAGAATGAGGGCACCGACGAGCCCCACGGGCGACATCGGCCACCCGCGGCGTGCGTGTTGTATCTCGGGCTTGTCCCGAGCAGGGGCTGTCCCCGGCTGCCCGCTGGGCCGCTCGCCCTGTAGCCAAACCCATCACGGCATTGGGGTCCGTGCAGCAGCAATTTAAAAAATTCAGGAGCGCGGCGCGGCGAGGCCCGGGGCCGCTCCCGCCCGCAGCCGGGGCGGGGCTGGGCAGGGCCGAGCCGAGCGGGGCCGCGCCTCCCTCATCCCTCCGTCCCTCCCTCCCTCCGCCCGCCCCGCCGGGGCAGAGCCGCCAGCGACCGCGCCTGGCCGGGGCACCCCTGCCCGCGCTCCTGCCCGCCGCCCCCCGCCCTCGCACGCCATTTCCTGTGCTCCGTGTTTACTTCCCGGTTCAAAGCCTCCAGTGGGAGCGATCGGCGCCGCTGCCTGCGGAGGGAGCGGGAGGTGAGGGGAGCGGCGGGGTGGGGGACGCCGCTCCCGTGCGGTCCCATCTCCTCCCCGCGCTGAGCCGCCCGCCTCTTCTCTTGCAGGTGTACCCGGAGCCGCGGACGGAGGGCGAGTGCCTGAGCAACATCCGCGAGTTCCTGCGGGGCTGCGGTGCGTCCCTGCGCCTGGAGGTGAGTCGGGGCCGGGGGCGCCCGGCTCGGTCCCGGGGGCGGGGGGTTTCTCGCCCTCCCTTTGTGCCGGGGGACGCGGCTGACAAGATGGTGGCGGCCGCCCCTCCCCTGGCTGCGGGCCCGGGGGGCTGCGGGGAAGCCGGGGCTGCCGGGGCGCTGCCCGATGCGGCGCGGTGGCGGCCGCGCCCCGGCAGGGACCGCGTGGAAGGAGCGCTCGTGGAAGGGAAGGGAAGGGCCGCCCGTGGAAGGGAAGGGAAGGGCTGCCCGTGGAAGGGCCGCCCGTGGAAGGGAAAGGAAGGGCTGCCCGTGGAAGGGCCGCGGCGCTGCTCGGGCAGGGCGCGCCCCGTCCCTGTGTCACTGCAGCCGCGAGTGCCGGGGCCGGGGTTTGCCTGGCCACGGGGCGCCTGAAACCACTGCTGTGCCGTCCGAGTGAATTCTCGGTACGTACACATTGTGTCTGCTTTATTCGTGGAATCGCTTGGAAGCGCAGCGGTCGGCTTAGAGAAATTAAGTTGCCTACAACCGAGCGAAATGCTAATTGAAGAAAATGGCAGGTGCTGTTTCTTCTATTTAAATTTGCGTTACATAAAAGCCCTGCAAACTGCCATCTTTTCCGAACGTGTGTTCGCAGGGTTGCAAATTAGGTTCTCGAATATTGCTGGTATATTTAGCTATAGCAAGTACATACTGCTGTCGAGTTTACTTGATGTTGGCGTGTGGGAAGGAACTGATGAGATTAAAAACAGGTTTCAGCTTCTCTGCATTGGAAAGTGAGAGGTATTGTCATTTCAGTTCTTGGAGACATTTTTTGGGTGAAAAAATTGGTTTCAGGTGCTTCTGGACTTAATGTAGTGTTGCCTTAATTAATTTGCAGGGTCTTCTGGTACCTCTGGTCTTGCCTGTGATTTTGCCAGGCAGTAACTGAATGCCATTAGAAAAGACTCTGATTGCTTTCCTGAGGCCTCTAAACAGTGAGGTGTCATTAGTGAAATAAATGATACTTGCAGGACTTGCCCTTTATCTTAGGTTCCCTCATGGATGAAGATGGAAATTAGGACTGCTTTTAGCACTCCTCTTGTGAGTAAGCCCTTACATTTTTACCTTCATTCCCTTCTCCCTGCCAAATACGTAGAAAATCCCTTAGGACTTCTTGGGAGAAGAACTAAATTAAGTTCTGAAATACTTAGAAACCAGATTCTGGGGTTAACAGTGCATTATGTCAAACATTCTTTTTGCTTTGGAGCAGCTGTCACTCCCATTTGACTTTTCTAGGGCCACATTGAGCTTTTCATGTTCTGAGCATTCAAGGGTGTGAGCAGATCCGAACTTCAGGTGGATCTGATTCATGAACTGGGGAGGACTGGAGGAGGAGGTACTTCTGATCTCAATGCAGAAATAAATTGAGTGTTGTGAACGGTAAAGAAGGGGGAAATGGCATTAATATTGTCCCCTCCCCTTTAGTAAATTCCTTTATCAGATCTCTCACAAAGCTTGAAGCTATTGCAATTGTGACAGGCTGCGAATAGTTACAGTGTTGCAGTTTGGTCTCTAGTTGCAAAAAGCTTTTGTCAGCTCCTTTCCTTGGGGTGATGAGAAAATGAAGAAAAATGATTGAAAGAAAAGATAATTTTGCTCTTGTTCTGAGAGCCTGAATATCTTTGGGAATAGTCAAATTGTTAACCTGGCCTCAGGGGCTTCTCAGCAAGAGTGCCGGAAACACCTTTCTTACGTGGAGGTAACTGGCAGCAGTGGCTTCCAGCTCAGCATGTTGGAACAGGAATTACTCCCAAGCTACCAGAGAGTTCAGAAGCTGGCAAGAAGGGGCACAAATGCTTGGGCTTATGGAACTCTTGTGTGTGTATTTATGGTTTGTATGTTGTCTGTTCCCTGTTGTTTTCTCATTAATTTTTCTAACCCCCTAACTGTGGCCAAAGATGAGAGCAATGGCAACCTGGATTCACCCAGGGAGTAGCTGGCAGGGCCTCCTGGCCATCCGCTACTCCTGGGCTCTTTCCCCTCCCCCTGTTAACAAGGTGTGAGTCAGCCCTGGAGAATCTGAGCCTTCCTCACCGTGGGAACTGGGGAGATGCCACAGCTCCCCTGTGCAGGGTGTGTGTAATGCTTCCTGAGCCTCAGTCAGGGTGCAGAGATTGCGTTGAACACAGAGTGTGAGGAGCATCTCTTGTACTGCTTTAGGGGATATTATCAGAGAGGGCAGATGAGCTAACGAGGAGTTAGTGGTGAGTACTAATGTTTGACAAAGGGTTAGATGTGTATCTGGTACCTTAAATAATAGAAACATTTGGACAGTATGAGTATCAGAGGAAACTCTAGGGTGGTGTGGGGAGATGTGACATTATTCTGTGCACTAATGTGGTACTTTTCCTAATAAGTATTCCACAATGTGGAGATTTTTGTGACTTACAAGGGTTGTGCTTGAGCCTTACATTGAATGTGAATTATATGTAGTTGGATCAGATGATTTCTCTGTGTGTGATTTTGTGAGCCTGCTGAAAGTGTGGTAGTGGTTTGGTAAGCCTAAGATCAGCATTGCACAGGCACTTTTTGCTCCCAGATCTGAGCTCATCTTGGAAGCAGTGGTGGTGTGTTTTTATGAAGCCATGTCAGAGCTCCTTGCCTTGCTGGAGCTCTCTAGGTCTCCAGTTTAGGGGACTTTGTTACAGCACGATTGAGAATTTGATAAACTGCAGTGGGTAATGGAAAGCTGCATGGCAGCAGATGGCTTAGAGATGCTTTCATCTGTGGATCCCTTTTTTAGAGGACGTGATAACTTTGGTTGCTTTCCTACATGTAAAATATGGGGCAGAGATGAGAAAATCTGTTGGTTTGGAAAAGCGCTGGTGTCTAAAAGTTGTTCTTGTTTTCTTCCTCTTGCTTCCCAGTAAGGTTGGGTTGTTAGGAAGATAATACAGCATTCAGAAAGGATATTTCAAATTCTAATGAGGAGGATTGCTGTTCCTCAGAGAAAACCAATGGCTCCCTTCCCACACCCCCCAGTATTTTTTGATATTTAAGTTTTCCATAGAAAAGAGAATGCTTAATTTGGAGCTTGCAGCAATCTTTGTACAGCAAAGCATAATTCCAGAAATAACCAGAAGAATGTGCTGCAAGTATTGGGTTTTAAAAATTATTTTTAACACAGTTTTCTTTTGTGTGGATACAAGGAACTGAGACCTATTAATGAAAAAATGTTCCTAAGACCTCCACCAGGGACTGAATTTTCATATTTTTTCCCTTCTGAAAGCCATTAGTGCATCCTTAGAATAATTGTAGTGTTGAGCAGTTTGTTCTACTTTGAGCCTTCAGTGCTGTTGCTGAATGTCTATATAGATGGAGAGGACTGTAGAATAGCCACCTGTGTTGTCAGTTCACATCTTACTGTGCACCTTTTCCTTAGGCAAATAGGATATTTGCTAGGTACTGTTCTTGCCATTTTTGCTTTAAAGGCTGTTTTCTCACCCAGTTTTCTCTTTGGGTGGGAAGACATTTAACTGTACTCCCTTCTGAGGAGCATGACCTGCTTTTCCAAACAGGGTCCTAGATACTTGTTGTACCTGAGGGGCTCAGTTCTTGAAGAATGTGGGTGGATATGTATAGTTAAAAAGGGATTCACTGCAAGTATATCTTTCACAGAAATTTTGCAAAGGAGAGAAAAATGAAAAAGTGATGGCTTATTTCTACCTGAGCCCTAGCAAGTTTTGCCATTGTGATTATCTTGTACCTGTGTCATGTTACTCTGGTTTTGTTTTCTTTCAAAGGAGCTTGAGCTTCCTGAATATAATGCTATCTTTTCTTGTTCTATGACCAGAGMTGTTTGACAGCTTGCATTTGCCCTGGAGAAATCACTGTGTAGTTCAACAGCAGTGAAGTTTGTTGGGGGAGCAGTTGAATGTAGAATAATAAACAAAAATAGGTTAATGGAAAACCATGTTAGTATCTGCTGTTTAAAGGGCAGAATGTTTGACATATCCTGTGAACAATGCCACAGTCTGTGTGATCAAATTCCCTAAGTAGCGTCTTGCAGGGTTTTTTTGCTGGCTTTCATAAAATAAAAGATTAATGCTTATTTTTCTGAATGTTAACAGGTTTCTTGAGCTCAAAAGTACTTTGTATTTCTGACTTTTATACTGATGGGTGAGATAGCAACTGCTTAATGGAAAAAGACAAGCCATGGATCTGAGAACCCTTTCTCTACCTACTAAGAGACCTGCTTGCCTCTAGGATTCAAGGATGGTCATTTTATTACAGAGGCAGCAATGCCAAGCCCAGGAATTTATTTCTATAATAAACTAACCAAAGAAGAAATGAAGCAAACCTGGCAGTCTTACACAGTCTGAGATCCTGTGCTTGTGTATTATAAAATCTCTTGAACAAGAGGGATTTGCCCTTAAGGTTCAGAACACYGCATGCAAATTTGTAAAATAAAATTCATAGCACTCAAAATTTAATCAAGATATACAAATACTTGTGAATGGCTATAATGGAGCTGCAGCCTTGGGGAAAAGTTTGAGAAGGGTGCCAGTGTCACTCTGTTAGGGCAGGTAATCTGTGGGGAGCAAGGATACCTGTCTGACTTATTCCCTCACACCCACCCCTAACACAGCAGTTCTTCTGTTAGGTGATGCTTCTTTCCCCTGAGCCTTGCCCACTTCTTTAGATCATTATGGCTACAGTCCTACTGCCAGTGTGGACTTGGAAAGGTATTCTGCCAGTTGACTTTCAAAGACTTATTTGTATGAGGGAAGTGTAGAGCTGTGCTGCTAATGTGGATGGACCTGGCTGACATTCGCTTGTCAGTGAATTAGGAATAAATAGGTTTCTAGTACTGAAGAATTTCATGCCAGTCTTAGGATGATGATACAGAAATTAAATCATCTGCCTATCCTTTCAGCCTTTGTTCAGACTATGATCTTTATTTTGTCAAGAGCAATATTCCTTAGATTTGCTCCTGGGCTTATTCCAACACAATGTCTTTGTAACCCAGAAGGTGCACTGCCAAATGCCTTCATGATTCTTAAATGTCATAAACTTTTCTAGAATTTCAATGTTTTAAAGTTACCATTCTTTGCTKATGGACTGCACATTGTGAAGTTTTGTTTCAAGGCTGAGATTTTATTATTTTATTTTCAAGGGGGAAAAGTTGTATCTTTTAATTAAGATGTGTCTACTGTATTCCTTCCCCCCAACTCCCACTCTGATTTCTACTTGTTCACTAAACTATTCTGAATATGTTTTAGGTATTGCTTACAGCAAAGTGCCGTGTGTCTCTGCAACTTGTCTTGTATGTAGAGATCTGTGACTTGTGACTACTTCTCTCTCACACCCTTAATTTCTATCCTTTTTCTCATGTGTAAATATGTGTTTTTAAGACAGGGAGATGCTGTTGTTTGACTTATTTACATTATTTTCATAAGCATGGCTTCTTGTGATAGAGAGAATTTTTGTGATGGACAGAGTGGCAGGCCTAAGACTGAGACTGTTTTGTGTGTTTATAATCCTTTGTATTCCTATGCAAGAGAAGTCTTTGAATACTACTTTAAGGGTACAGATAGAATGGTGGAAAAACAGTATTTTTTTTCTGATATTAACCCAGTTCTTCATCTTGTGTACCATTTGTGCATAGTGTCATGCTAGCTGAGAAGGTGACACAGAGGCAGGGACATATGGCATTGGACAGGGAGGAATCGTAGAATCAGAAACTGTTACAGTTCTATTCAGTAAAACCCAGCCTGAAACACAAATGTGCATGGAGGCTTTTCAAATCCTTACATGATTCCCTTTTCACTTAAACCTTCCTGCTCTTTCCGTGGGAATTTACTTCTTATGATTCTGCCTGGCGTGAGCTGGTTGCATCAGCAGTAGTGTGATATTGTGCTATCGCCTCCTGACTAAAGTGAGTCCAGTGGCTTTCATTAAAAAGAATGAACCTCCTTATTGGGCTACACATTCAGAAGCACCTGATACATGATAATTTGTAAAGACTTAGAAGAAAGCTATCAAGTAACAAAAGTGGATACTTAGAAGAAAGCTATCAAGTAACAAAAGTGGATTACAAGACTGTCTTTGTAATGAAAAATGTAACAAATACTGCTAGTATTTTTTGAATGTGCTAGTATGTTGTTGGGTTTTGGTTTTTTTTTTTGCTGCTTGAGGTCTATGTTCAGTATTTTCAAGGTAAAAAAAATAATTAAAAATTTTTGAATTAGACCATGAATATTTTAATTCCTGCCAGTTCTTTTGTATTGCCTGATTTGTGGTACTTTGAACACAAACATATAAGACAGTGTGCATATAGGGACTGGCACAATGGATCTATCATGGGTGCAGATTCCTTTCTTTGCTGCGTGAAGCAAATGTGAAGGAGAGTCTAACGTGTCAGAATACATCCAAAATGTTTCAGTCATATCTTGGTGGTCATCGTGTACAAGGCAAGTTGCAGTGACACAGTAAATATTAACTAGTCCTCCCAATTTTGGCTGGGATTGAGTTAATTTTATTCCTAGAATCTGGTATAGTGCTGAACTTTGGATTTAGAATGAGAGTAATGTAATAACTCACTGTATTGTTGTTTCTGAGCAGTGCTTACACTAAAGCAAGGACTGTTTAAATTTTTGTGCTGTCCTGCCAGGGAGGAGGTTGGAAGGGGACCCAACCAGGACAGCTGATCCCAGCTGACCAGAGGGACATCCCACCCTGTGTGGTGTCGTGCTCGGCACTCAAACTGGGAAGTGACCGGGGGGTGTCCACCTATTGTTCCTGACCACTGGCTGGGCCCTGGTCAACAGGTGCTTGTGCATCAYATTTTTTCTGTATTCCCTTATCATTATGTTCTCTTCCTTTTCTGCCATATTAAACTGCCTTTATCTCAACCTATGAATTTAACCTTTCTTTCCAGTTCTGTCCCCTATCCCATTTRTTGGGGGGTGGGCTGGGGGATGAGTGAGTGAATGGCTCAGTGGTGTTTAGCTGCCTGCCATGTCAAACCACAGCACTGGGACAGATCTATTCGGAGCAGTTTTGCAAATGAGTTGCTCTGTGGTTTGGGAGAGGCTTCTGTGTAACTGCTTCATCTGTGGTGTCTCTTTGGATCTTAAGAATAAAATGAACCTTCATCTAGCAATTAAAATGTATTGCACTATTAATAGAGAATGCAGAGAAGACTTCAGTGTTATGCTCAAATATAGCAGACTGTTTTCACAAGAGGATTTGATTGCTTCTTTGATAGAAGAGGAGTTAATCATCTGAGGGAAGGTGTGGTAACTAGGAAAGTTGGGAGAARAGGGTGGGTAGAGAGAGTTGGAGGGTTTTGAGCAGAACTTCRGAGTTTTTAAGGCTTAAAAAGGGAGAAGAGTCTGCTTCCCAATTTATAGGCTGTTCTCCTGACTTGTCAGCRGAGTTCTTGCTCTCTGATTTCTTTAGCCCTGTTGTGTCCTGCTTTGTTGTGAAGCACATGAGGAAGGGCTCATCTGCTGGTTTTCTGAAGGCTGGGAGCTGTGGGAAGGGGGGCCCTTCTGATTAGCCCCGAGCAGGGAGCAAGCAGTGCAGAGGTGGTGGGGATGCCGGGTGTGAAGGCAGCTCTTGGGAGGAGAGCAGGTGAGCTGCTCTGTCCCTCTCAGCWAGGGAAGGGACAGCAGGAGATGGCATTGGGACAGTGTGGCCCCTGCTGTGCTCAGCAGAGAAGTGCATTTCAGAAGTCAGGTGTTGTTCCTGTCAGGACCTGCCTGCCTTTTTACTTCCCAGAGAATGGCTATGGTCTTGTTAGTTGCTGTTGTGGTTTTTATGACTCCTTTTGAAGTTGGACTTAGGAGGTCTCACACTCCCTCCCTACACATACTTTTTCTCTTGAATAGTTTTGAAGAGATTTTTTAGCTGGCAAGCATACTAAAAATAGAAATGTAGATAAGTCTTGCACTGTGCAACTACAATTGTGTATACTGAACCCAGTTCCAYTGTTACTAGGTGTCAGATTATTTCCCAAGCATGTGTGTGACAGAGGAAAACAGAAAAATATACAAAATAGGTTATAGTTGGTGGTGTATTGTGTGAAGAAAACTTGAGTACCTGCAGACCTTAATGGCCTGAAGTGTTTTCTTAATGTATGCATTTGGACTAAGGAGGTCCTCAGAGCTGAAGTGCATCCTGCAGTGTGTGAGATAACAGTGCTGTCTTTTCAGAAACCTGGAAAACTTTCTCCTCYTGTGACAATGACTATATTGCATCATTTTGGCAAGGGAGGAATTCTGGCAGAGCAGTTGCTTTGAACCTTACCTCAGATGAGGACTGTGCAGAAGAGAGTCCATCCTGGCAAAGCAGGCTGCTGCTTTTGTTTCCTGTCATCTCGCCAGAATCTTTTGATTTTTCTTTGAACTGAAGAGTCTACATAAATCACTTCAGTTACCTGTAAATGGTGGAGTAGCAAATCTAGGTCTTTTGTGAGTTGCTCTGATTTCTTAAGTGCTCCCAGCTTTGCAGCTGTTCCTGACTTCTGCTTGCATGTAAATATTCTGGCATGTGTGGGAAAGGTGATATGCATTCTGCAGTGGAGAGTAGTTTTCACAGGCTCGATTTTGAAAGGTGGTGTTGAGGAGAGGGGATAAGCACCTTGCTCTAATTAAAAGGAAAAGAAATATTAGAATATGGTGATTTCTCCATTTCCTTAAGGGGAGTTATCTTATTGTGCTCAGCTGAATACCCAAATGGCTCTAGCACTTGCATGTTTCAGCTTGAGTCCTCTATTTCTSTATAGTTAACTGTGTTTAGATGTTTCATCAGATACTGGGCTGGTCCTGTCAGTATTACTGAGAGCTGGAGGTTGTGTGAGGAGCAGCATGGTTTTTTAACACTTCTAGCTTTTCCTAGGTCTTTGTTTTTCAGGAAATACTGAAAAATTCTAGGTCATGGGGAAAATTATAGTACTGAAAACCATGGACTCTTTTTACTGAAAAAAGCTGCCTTCAGCTGTGTGGCTCTTACTCTTCCTCTGGGATGAAGCCAGCAGGATCCAGCTGGTTGGGTAACCTGGGGGCAGGTGAGGAGGGAGATTGAGCTGTGTGGGAAAATGATGTGGTGTTTTTAGTAGGTGGCAGTCCTTCTGAATCAGTCCAGGGCCATTGGTGAGCCTGGTRACAGAGAGAGGCAGGCACAGAAGGAAAAAGAGGGAGCAAAGTTTTTCTGTCAGTGCCATCTTGTGGGCCAAGTGTAAATGCACGAGCCTGAGCACTGGTGCCTTGGAAAGAAGAGGGGTTTTCCTTCTGGTCTGCCCGAGTGCTGTCCTGAGGTGGCTCTGCCCTGCTGGCAGCTTTTGCTGGGAGCCTGTGTGTGGGCAGCCCMGCAGCTGCTCTCTTTACTTTTGCGGCCAGCGGGGAGAGGGTGAAGCATTCTTGGGGTACCCTTTGCTTTCTGCAGCCCTGGACTAGAGGCTCATGTTTAGCAGATGAAACCCTGATTAATTCTTTTTCTCCCAAACTTCAGCTGAAGTCATAGACTTCCAGTTTTTGACTGTTGTTGGCCACACTTCTTTGAATGGAGCGTTTAGAAACTGTTAAGTAGCGGTTGCTTTGAGTCCAATTTACAAATAAAACATTAAATACTGAGCCAAGCTCCTTTGATACAAATCCTCAATGCTACTTRCTTCAGCAACCCAATGAAAGGTAGTAGTGCAGCTGCCTTAGGCTGTGAAATAATAAAGGAAAAACTAGAGGTGGGGGAACCCAAAAACAAATACACGCTATTACTAGCTGATGTAAGGGCATCTTCACAGATCCTCTCCTGCTAGTGCTGAGTGATTTTTTTTAATATCTAGATTTTTAAAAAATGATTTCTATGCTCTCCACTCTTATTTTCTATTCCCTACCCTGACACWTTTTTCTTGAGGAGAATAGAAGACATCAGAGAGAACTAGTGATGTTTAGTGAGAATATGGTGATGATGTGCTTAATGATTTTTGCCAGATATATACTTGTTAAATAACTTGCAGAATTCCTGCCTGATCAAGTCTTCTCTATGTGATGCCCACTCTTGCTTCACAGCAATCCCTAGGCTGTTTTGCATGATGTTTGTAGGAGAGTGTTGGCTGGAAGTGCCAGCAAAAGCAGTTCTCCTAGGCAAGTACTGCTGAAAACTGAACCACTGCCCTAACCTTAATTAAATCATATCTTGTTTCCTCCCCCTCCCCCCTTCTTTAAGTTTCCCTCTGAAAAATTTCAAGAATGGGTACTCTGGATATCTGTTTTCTTGTTGCCCACCTGCCTGGCAGTGACTGAGCTTGGCAGAGAAGGGCACACTGCTTTAGATCAATGTGAGTTGTGACGGAAGCACTCCAGCAAGGTATCAATTCCATGTTTTACTTTCCTAACAGAGTTGTAAACTCTGTCAGCAAGTGTGTATTGTCTGTGTATTATTTTTACATCATCTAGGTGAGTTTACATTGTGTTTCATGATTATTTCTAAAGAAGTTGGAGCAGAAATACATTTTGCTTTGTTTTTAGATGATCTGACAAACTCCCAGTAAATTGTTCATTGCTTCCCTGCCAATATGTGTGTTAGGTTTKTCTTCCAGTTGTGTCTGACCCTCAGAACTGGATTGGTTGAGTGGTTGGCACAGAGGTTGGCGTGGAGAAGGGAGGAGTCTGGGATGTCCTCTTTTGACAGCAGCAGCCCAATATCAAATAAACATTTACATACTTTTTAACCTTTACATACTTTTTAACTGGAGCAGCATATTCTTCAAATGTTTTGAGGTTCATTCAGTCAGTACAAAGCAAATAGAGTGGAAGAGGGAGTGGAATTTATCACACCTCCGTACATGTTCACTTAATTAATGAATAGAAATGAGGTAAGAAAAAGACAGTTTGAATTCTTAAGTCTCTTAGCAGAAAGTGCCTGGAAGCACTTGGTTTTAAATCATCAGGCACAAAGATTCCTACTTTTTAAATTAATGGCTTTCTGTTCAAAACACATTGAAATGCCTTTTTTTTTGYGTGTTCTATATGTTTATTAGCTTCATAGAGTGTCCTCAAAATGTGCACTTTAGGTAATTACCATGTTTTGTCTAAAAGCAAGCCTCTGCAGAAATCATGACATAGTTTATCATAGTCTTTGTTAAAGCATTTATATCATGTATGTTAAAGCATTTAAGTGTGTGGAGATAGGGTAATCGCTCACTTTTTTTCCTCTAAAGATTGATGCCAAAGGTTTAGGAAAGTGTTTGRATTACAAACATGGAACAGGATGTAAATCTATACTAATCTAATCATTATTTGAATAGGCCATTTAAATCCATCCACCCTGTGGGCTTGTGAGCAGCATAAAGTAAATTACAAGAAAATGCATGTTCATACCCTTTGCCTTAGGCTAGTTCTCCATCCTGGTGTCACATGAACATTTTGCAAAAGATAAATTTCATGGATAAATGCAGCTAAAGTTATTTTCTGTACTTGGCAGTAAAACTGAAAGAGAATTCTTCCTTGTTAAAATACAAAGTTGTAGTAATTACCTGACTTTGATATTGTAAACTGCTGATAGTTAAATTGACCACATCTACGTATTATTTATGGCCTAAGTTAATTAGTTGGCTTGGAGGGCTCAGCAGTTTTGAGGATGCCAGTCAGCTAGTTGTTTCCTGCCTGTACTTGATTATTAAGATGGCTTATCTCTTAATTTTTTGTTAATATTTCTTGCTAGAGGTATTTCAAATGTCACTGTAGCATTCAAAACTAAGGGAATTAATGTCATTTTATTTATAGCTGTTGTCAGCAAATGCAAAAGAATATACATGTGCCTTTAGAGCACTCAAAACAATTTCAGGTCTTGGGAAAGTACACATTGAGACAGAAGTGAGAGACTGTTCTAACCTAGAATGCTGCAGTTTGTTGTCCTCAATTGACACACTGAAAACRCTGTAATTTGATGTTGTTTTGCACAGGTGTAAATAAATCAGCTTTTGTATTAGTTTAGTTTAAAATAGGTAAGTGGAGTGCTTATCTTGTATTTTAAAAGAGTTGCAAGACTGGAACAACTGTAGGCTTAAATTTCGCACACCACAGTACCACCAATTCCATTTTTGATGGGGATGTTACTTAAGAAATTGCTATGCCAAACCCAAAAAGCCYTATTGGGCCCCCTGTGTATGTGCATTTTGCTAAACAGGTAATTGCCCAGTTTTTTCTAGGAACCTTGCCTGGTTCCAGCTGGAACTCTGTTCATTGCTCTTCCTTTATTCATTGGATGGTCTCAGACTTGGATTTAAGTGTGAGTTTGGAGGCAGAATTAGTAGGTACTGTATGAATGTAGTGCTTTCCACAGTACTTTTTTTTGGGTTGGTTTCTGAAGGAGTGGTATTACCCTTGTTTCATGGTGTTTGAGCTGCAGCCTTGGGTGTCTATTTGCTGGTTTGACTCAGCTCCTCTGGGCCTCAGCTGGAGCTGTGAGTGCAGAGCAGGGTGCAGAGCAGGCTGAAGCCAGGCTGTGCTCCTAGGGTAGATAAACCCTTGTGGCAGTGGAGCYGCAGTGACCCATGCCATCACTTACCTATTTCTTGCCCCTCCATTGTCTGGCATGGATGCTTGGCAGGCTCCAAGGTGAGATGGTGCAGGAAGTCAGCTGGTAGAAATAACTCTGCTAACCTGCTTGCTTTCCTACCAAAATGACCTTGTGGAGGTCAAGAAGGAGCTGGGGCTGGCACAAAGTGTGAGGGTAGATTATTGTACAGTGAATATGTAGATCATCTTTAGGTGATCCTAGACTTCAAAAAAAGTAGGGAGAAAGAAAGTTCTCTGTGGCAGCTTGCTGATGTGTGGGAGATCTGTGTCTGTGTCTCCRTCTCAGCCTCTGCACCTGAGCTGTCAGCTTATCTGCCAGTGGTGGTAAGCTCAGGTTTCTGCTTTGTGTTGAGCTGGGCATGTTCTCAACTGCTGTGTTTTCTAAGTGTTGATAGCAGAGGGATGATATGACTTGGCTTCTACACCAAGTTCTTAGTAACTGTTTGTTTCTCCTCTCCCGTTCTCTCTTTCTTGTTGGCTCTGTTTTTCCACTTGTGTTTTGAGTTCTAATCTTCCTTTCTGCAGTGTTTTCCTAGGTGACTTGCCTCTGTTTCCTCATTCCTGTCATTCCTAGCTTAGCCTCAGCCTGTCTAACCCTGATTTCTGATGTTTCCAAGGTCAATGCTGTTTCTGGCCAAAGAGACAAGTATTTTTCTATCTGTTCCAGCTGCTTATTGTAGACTCTGTGGTGCTGGTCAGGTGCTTGAAACGGTGAGAACTATTCCAGGAAAAAAACCGGATTGATTTAGTTTTCAGCCAGTTCACTTTGTTACAGAAAAGGGGGTGATGGACTCAAAAACTAGTGGGAAAGGGAGAGTGCAACTTTGTAGCTGAGTGTGTAGTTAAAGCAAGTGGCTTTTGCAGAGGCTGCAGGTGTCTGTAACACTATCCTTTCCTCCCCCGGCTTCAGCTCTGTCTCATGGATCCCAGCTGAAGTTAGTTATGGAAAGGCTTCCTGTTATGGTCAACAACAGAAGCCTCTCCAGAGGATAACCTGGGGTGGGTGGGATCAAGTCTTTAGGGATGCAAAAGAAAGCAGCATTGACTCAGACAGCTGAAAAATACTGTCCTAAATTTAGGTGAAACTTAATAGTGGCAGTGCCATTCTTTGTCTGGCATGCACCCCCTCCTCATTTCTGGATGTGGCTTTTGTTTTACATCATTTGAATTGGGCAGTTGCTTTCTCTTGGAGGTAAAGCTTGTCAGACCTCTACTTGTGCCCCATAAGAGATTAACTGACTTTAACTGGGGGAATGTACTGCCATGCTCAGCTCTTCAGATAGTCTTCATTGTTTTACTTCRCTACTGAAAGTGCTGATGCTGGATTGAGTTCTATCTAATTGCTGCTTGTAATTGCTCTCAAGTTTAGTCTGTTCTTGGTAGTAGTTAAGGCAGGTCTCATCAAGGAGTGTCCTCACTACCTACTGAATACTAATAGTTTCRCTAGATAAATGACCCAAGGGAAATAATTATATTTTCATGGCAGTGTCTACCCTCAGGTAATCATGGTGGTGCTTGAAGTGAGATATACTGAGGTTTRTTTGAAATAATCCTGGTTTTAATATTACAGGCGACTTTTTCATCTTTGTGCATTACTTTTTCTTCTGTAGAATAGGGAGGCTTTGTAGCCCAGAAGAGGAAGCCTTGGGTGCCCTTCTCGTGAGTTAATGAAGGATGTGAAATCACAGCATGAAACTCTCTCCTCCTTTGTTTTCCTGCCTTTTAAAAAGCCTCTCTGAGGGAATTTATGCAAGCAGATGCAGCYTCCTCACAGGCAGTGAGCTGTGGCTGGTTTGACATTCAGAGAACTTGCTCTCAAGCAACTTGGAGAGAGCATGGCCGCTCACCTGCTCTCATGGCTGGAGGAGTTTTTTACAGAATATCTTGGCCATTAGTTGGGGTGGCAGGTGGTACTGGGAAGAAGATATTCTTATGTTGGAAGACCCAGTGGCTTSTAGTACTTGGAAATTAAATTGTTCAGGAAGCATTAGAATCATAGAGTTTAGGGTGATGAATTGCCATGAAGCAGGACTTGAATTGCTTTGGTACAATCCAGGTATTGCATTGTGGCTTAACTGCATTTTAAAAGGTGGCATCAAGTTTGGGATTATGGTTTGAATGCCAGTCTGAAAGGAATTCCTTGTARAAGATAGTGTGGAAACCACTGCTGCAAGCTTTGAGCACAGTCTTCATGGGTGGATTTACTGTTGGGGTACACTAAAGCTAATTATGCTGCAGGGCACAAATATGAGGAGTATGTGCTGTACCTGTACAGTGTATGTGTATTGTTTTATCAGGTGTGYTGTATTGAGCAATAGTCCACTCAGTGCAAAATAAGCCAGGCTCGTCTAGAAGCCTGGCAAAGGCTTGGCAAAACAAATTCTGCCTGGCAGATTGATAGTACAGAACAAGCATATTCAGTCAGTTCTTAACAAATGAGAAGTGCTTTTTAATAGTTACTTTGTGTTAGATTTTTTAAAACTGTATGTTTATTTCCAGAGCTACTGTTACTAATTAGAGGTTAAAAAGAGTGTTCTCTTGATACTGTTCACTAGGAGTTGTGATCTGTTGGAAAACTTTAATTTTGTCCTGACTTGTGCTTTGTTTGCTTTGCATTGTAATGTATTTGAAAGAGTTTCTCACCCACATAAGATGATTTTTTTGGTGTTTGTTTTGTTTTTTGGAACACAAGTCACTTTCTTGATGATGTCATCCATAAAGATAAGTTGCTGGCAGTACCATTTTGAGATAACTTTGCTGAAGATTTTTAAGCAATTCCACTTTGTTGGAACCATGTCTTTGTATTTCTTGATGCTTCTGGAGCATCCAGTTGGAAAGATTTGTGCAACTTTTTAAGCTGTTGCTAGAATTGCACGTTGTACTCCATTATCCACACAGGATGTGATGCTTCCTTTTGCCACACACAGAGCACCTCTGAGTGTGCTCTTCTGAGGCTGAATCTTTGTGACCACAGTTACTGCTTTTAATGGACAACCTTTTGCTTTTCTGCTTCATTGCATTGGCATATTCTCTGTTAGYAAATCAGAATGTTTTGCAGTCTGCATGTCTTGTAGAAGTTAGATTTCCAGTGCTGCATGACTCAGGAAATAACTGGATCTCTGCTTTGGTGTCACAGCAAAGAGGTTGACATCTTGAGACTGATGTTAGTCACATTAGTGATCTCAGCAGGAATTGTGCGTGGGATTTTTGGGGAGTGTAGTGGAAATAATAATCTAAAAAGGGTTTATATATGCTCTTAGTTTGGCTTTTTCTGAGACTTGTGCTAAATGCCAGTGTTACAGCCGTTTATGGCTTTACAGTGATGAATTGTGTTTCTGAGGATGCTGTAGATCCATGAGGTTTGGTTGGTATCCTTTTATCTGAAAGTATTATGTAAACCATAGTTTCAGTTTTAAATGCTTCTCTGTAGGGGTTTCAGTTGTACTTGAAGCCTCATTGTTAATTCAGCAAACTTGACTTTGCATATTAGAAAATTGTGAGCCTCCCACAGAAGTCCCATTAGTATAAACTTCACAGTGTCAACTGTGAAGATGGGTCAGTATAATAATCYATGATTTGTTCTTCTAGACTAATGTTGCAGTGTGAGCTCATTTCCTGTTTTAGGCTTCCCATTCCTTCCCAGGTGTGGTAATACCTTTTCCCTTCCCCTCCCCCTGCTRAGAGCTGTCCATTCTAGCAGGGGCATAGTGTGGTTGGCAGAAGTTCAAAAGATGCCCCTCAGGATGGAGGGAAAAGAATGAGAGCAACAGACTAAGGGTGACTTTTTTGTGGTATTTAAATAGCAAAGATTAAAGTGGGGGTAAAACTCTCATGTGTTAATGTATCACATGAAATTTTTATAAAAAAATGCTACTTCTGTGCCATAACTTTATTGTATTGCTATAGTGATATTTGGAGCTGTTTCTTCTTGCTAATCTCCTTGCTGTTATTTAAGGTTAGACATGATTGCTAGCTGATTTTGAAGTGGTGCAAAGTTAAATTGGTGTTTAGGTGGTGCATTTAGTGGTATTAGCATTACAGTGTTTGCCCCTCTTGGTGGTGAACAAGGTTTGCTGCACATCTTTTGCTGTGGCTATGGACTGCTAGTGTGGAATTGGATAATCCCAATAGTCTTAGACACAGCCCTGCCACTTTCTGTGACTTTCACCCTATGACTCTGTGATCTGTGATCTGTGACTAGATCCCACACTGGAGAGGTGTGGGGGGCACACCTGTGGGGGCAGCACTGGCTGTTGGAGTAACAGGGTGCACTTAGGCTGAGCTGGGTACAATGTTCTCTCAGTCTTTTCAGAGGTAACTGCTGTCAGAATATTTCTAGATCTTCCAATATGACAATTTAATTGCTTAGCTCAACTTTTAAATCCTGTAATAATTATGAAACAAAATTTGATGCATGGTTTTGAGAATTTGGAAAATAAATGCTAATTACTGTTACTCAAGCAGTGTTTTACAGAAGATTTTTTGTCATAACTACAATAGCATAAAAAACTTTTTACCTAGCTTTGTTTTGGACATTAAAAATGTAGAAATAGTCTTACTGCCTTCAATGACCTAAGGATAACTATGCAAGTTCAGATCAGAGGCTAGCTTGCCTTACCTTGTGAGATGCAGGTGTGTAGTAGTTGCCTGGAAGAAACGGTAAAAAACCCAGACAAGCTGGTAAAAACAGAGCATGATACCTGCTGTTAAATCTTTCCAGCTTCTGACAGTCCATAGCTGAGGAACTCCTTGTGGAGTCAGGGATGTATCACTATATATTTAACAGCTCTGTGGAACTCCTTCTATGGCTTATKTAAATAGCTTTCTAATGTTGCTTTGAGCTCTCTTTACCTTCACAGCATCCTATGGCAGTAAATTCCATGTCTAAATTATACATTTTATAGAAATTTCCTTTTGTTTGTTCAGCTGCTGCAGCTGGTGGCAGTGGGTGCCTTTGTTTTTGTGTCAGAGATGTTCTCCATGCTATATGTGAGTTCATGGCATTAGAGCACTGCACCACATCCTATCTCTTTCCAAGATGAAGACATTTAGTTCTCTTTTTCCTCATGTGAGTACCATTGCATTAATAAGTTGGTTTAAGCAGTTTGCTTCTCTTTACCTATTCTTGTTTTGTAGTGTCACAGTGGACCACAGCTGTATTTAGGCTACAGAAATAATAAAAAAGTCAGTTTGTTGCAGTGTGGTTTTTCTTGGACTCCATAACTTGGCTGATTAATAATCTGAGGTTGTTACCTCAGTGTCATCTTGTACCTGTCAGTGTAAATAGCTAATTGAGAACTCATTTCTGTACAGATATAATGATGGAGTTTGGGGTTTTTTTCCCCTATTATTTTGCCTTGGGGTAGGTTTTGCATTTGTTGGCACTAGATTTCACCCCCCCAGCCCCCCACTTTAATGTTTGGCTGTTGACAACATTGTGTGGTGGCTGCTCTGTGAGTTCAAGTTTTGATTAATTCAAATAATTTCATATCCTCATTAAAGTTCTCTCTCCATGCCTTGTGTGAAATTGCAGATACATTGTATTGAGTAATGTGGCTCCCAGGCTGGATCTCTGTTGGTCGCTTTGGGTACTCCCATCATGGTGAAACCCAGTTGTTTGTTGTTTGTTTCTTCTGTAGCACTTCTGAATCTTCAAGATGAGTTTCCTAACTCAAATGACCTTTGATTAAAATAAAACCAATCTACGTTGTTTTATATTTTCAAAGGATATTCAGATATGATGTATTATCTGAACTGCCCTATGTTTGGCTAATTGCTTTAAGATGCATAGAAGCATTTTGGAAAGGCTCCTTCCTTATACCAAGGCAATGTTAATTCTTTTCTATTTCCCTATTTATGCCAACCTCACCAATTCTCTTTTCTTTTTTTCTGTTACATCTTTTAATAATTTACCAAGCTTAGGCATTTGATTTACTGGTCTATAGATTTCTGGACTTTTGCCTTCTTTCCTTCCTTGATCTTTAAAGGCTTGGTTCATGTTTTCTGCCTTCCATTCCTCTGCTGCTGAGGCTGTGCCAAGTATTATGTTGCTTGCTGTCGTTAAAATTTCAATTTAGTCTGAGTTCTTTTGCTGACAGGTGTCATGGAGTCCTGGCAAATCACAAAGATGCTGTGCTTGGTCACTCACTGTTTTGTGAATTCTAGCATCGAGATGAATTATATTTACAGCAGTGCCTGGGAGAAATGCTGTATTTAAAGGGAATGGAATAGTCTGCCATTTCAAGACTTAACAGAACTTGTTACAAGAAAATGAAGGAATTGAGTCCGTGTGAGGTGCAGATAAATTGAGTCTTCTGTCAGCCGAAGAGATGAGTATGTGAGATCAATAGGATCTTGGTAGCAGGCAGCATGGAGAAAGTGGAAAGGTTATTTTCTATTTCTCTTTGCACAGGAGCTAAGRGTTACTCAGAAAAAACCAAACAATTGGCAAGGTCATAACAAATGAAAGGAAGTGATTCTTCACCCTGTAACTAAGTTGTGCAAATGATTTCTCTGGTTTTTGTAGAAGTTGAAATTGCATCATTTACGAAGTGACTACAGAAATCTAAAAAATCCATTTAAGACCTTTAGATGCAGATAGTTCCTGAGACAAATGGTTGGAAAAAACCTTGATGARCTATTACTATATAATATTTGCTTTTCTCTATTTTTCTTTATTGGCAAATCTGAGATGTAGGTTTTGAGTCTGAATAGGCTGTCACTGGTTTTTCTTAAGTGCTTGTCCTGGTTCCACAGATGGCATCCCTAGCTGCTGCTTGGAGGAGTGTGTGCCCCTCTGCTAGAAATTCTTACTGTTGAGGAGCAGCCCTTAAATTAACAAAAGGGCTCACACCAGAGCCATCTTTGCCAGTCACTGAACTGGTGTAACTTGTAAAAGGACCAGGTGGCATAGCTGAGTCTTGTGCCAGATTCCAAGCCCTTGTGCCTGTGGACAGACGCATTCCTGCCCACGCAGGACATTGACCACCACGGGCCTGGACTCCTCAGCATTGGGTGCCTGCATTCAGGTGATAGCATGAGGATGTCTCTGTATGGTTGCCATTGATCTGATGGTGGCTGAGGCTTGCTGTGTTCAGTGGGTGGCTATAGGAAACCCAGGATGTGCTGGGTCAGGATGCTGGATCAGGGCCCAGGCAGCACTGGTGAGGCAGTGTGTGCTGCCGGTGAGAGGCTGGAGTGGGGATTGTTCTGTCAAGGTTGGAGTGGGAGTGGTTGTGTTTTGGAAAGGGCGTTGAAGTTAAGGTGTCTGCAGTGGGGGAGGTGATGAGGCTGGGAGAGCCCTGGACTGTGGAGATGAGACTGTTAAGGAGGAATTAAGATAAACTGTTGGGCCTGACTGCTCACAGTGTCACCTCTAGCTGCCCTTGTCAGCTTGGCTACCTAAGCCCATCATATAGTGTATCACCTGATGAATCACAACTATCAAATTCTTGCAATAGCTAATTTCTTAAAGAAGTTATCTTTACTTCTTTCCAATTGAATTCCCAGACATTACTATGAATAAGTAGAATTGGTGTGGATTGAATTTTTGTGGTTGCTTGTAACCTGCTAAGAGGGCATCTTTTATTAGTTTGGAATGTGGAAATTTTTATAGATATTCCCATAAATGTTAAGTTTAATTTTCTTATAGAAACTTACTACTGAATGATGCTGGATGATTTGCTGTGGCTGGAGTGTAGCTAACTGTTTGGGTTTTTTTTGGGGGGGGGCAGGGGAGGAGTGTGTTTTTTTGTCCCGTGGCAGATGGAATATTTCTCTCCCATGCATTGGTTCAGGTGCTGGTCTTGTCTGATATTGGACTGGTTTAGCTCATGACATTTGCAGCAAGCTTTCTACTTGCTGGATTAGTTTTCTGTGAGTTCACTTTAATGGCCTCCCAAGTGAAAAGTATATAAGGTGGTGTGAGAGAAGATCTGGGAGATTATACTCCAAAAATCTTGCACTGATCTGTGGGCTTGCAGATCCAGAGCAGGAGTGGTTTTACCTAGACACGTGCTGCATGTCTCCCCCTGAGGTGTCTGCCTTGTCCTTCAGAGAGATGATTTGTCTGCTGGCCTTGCAGCTGCTGGATGCCCTCACCTTACAGGCTGTTGCATTAAATTTGCTTTGGTTTCAGTTTCCTCTCTTCCTTGGCCAAAGACACTGTGCCCYAGGGCTGCCCAGGCAGCTCCACCAGCCCTGCCACAGCAGGAGGGGTTGGTCACTGCAGCAGGTGGTGGTGAGGCTTGTCCCTGCTCCCTGGATAAAGTCCTGTGCCTGCTCCTTCAAAATGAGTGTTAATAAATGGTGAGGTATGCTGGATCACATTGTTGCAGGTACTACCTGCAAGAGAGGGAGAGGTCCAGCCCTAGGCCCCTTTTTAAAGATTATTTCWTCTGGCTGGAGTCATAATGGTAACCTAGGGAGGGAAAAGGGTGTGCTGGGGAGGAGCTGTAGCTCAAGGATTTGCCTACAGCTCTGTGTTCTTCAATCAATTTTTATGAGGGAAGTATTGAAATTAATTTACTGTAGTTGAAATATGAAGTGTTGGTTTTGGGGCTTGTTCATTTCTCCTAACTGCTTGAGAATTACTTTTTTTCTGTTTTGTGATTCTAAATTAAACGAAAGTTTCAACAAGCGATATGAAAATTGAGTAAGCCTTTCTTCTTAATTTTTGGCACTTTCCACAGTGTATTGCRGGAGCAATTGAGATTTTTGATTAAATCCCTTCTTACCAGAAGGGTGTAACATTTTTTCCTTTTCTTTAATTCTTGCATTTCTTTGTTATCTTTATTCCCCCTTCTACTTTTTTTTTTACAGGTGTTTAATCACACTTAGTCAAAGTCTGACTGTTAYCAGAATATCAATTCCCCCTCAGTCTTTTTTCTTTGGCTACTAGTACATACTTGATGCTACAAGGATTTTCCTGTTTCTTTTGTTAATATGTTTCTTTTAAAAAGTATGTGTGCACACAGCAAAGAGAGACTCCCCAGMTGATAAGCAGTGGGGGAAATAAGCACACTTGAGGTCAGTGGGTCTGTGCTTCTGGCTTGTGCTCCATCCATAGTTCATTCTCCATTGATGCTGAATCCCTGCATCATCTGATCACTTGGCTGCACACRTTTGTTCCAGATGAAATGTGAGCATGTGATGGCATTTAAATTGTGGTTGGAGCACGTGGTAGTGTAGTAAAACAGCCAGCAGACTATTTTAGGAGGGAGATGATAACCTCATGTAGTAGAAAATCTTGTGCAATAAGATGCCTCCTTTCACCCACCTCCAGCTCTTGCTCTGGGCATGCCTGTGTCTCTGAACACTGCTGTTCTGAGTCAAGTCTGTCTCAGCAATCCTACTGTGTGCCTGTGGTACTTGGACTTGCAAATGAGATTTGGATTGCAGGTAACAATCTCTGTTTTGGAAGTAGGCTTTCCTAGGTTTGTTTTTTTATTTCTCTCAAAAATTTTCATTATATAAATTAAACTTTTTACTTCATTGTATAGGCCTCTCCATCTCTCCATACATTTGAAACTAAGCTGATACTTCAGAAATTAGTTGAGAAATGTTGGCAGAACATGCATCTAGACAGAAGGCATCTGAAATGAGTTGTGGCAAGCCATCCTTCCTGTGTTTTTAGGTAAGAGTATGGAGATGTTCGCAGTTTACCTGATGTGTACTTTTTTTTAGTTTTAGAAAATAAATCTACAATTCAAGTATGCCAGAAGCAGACTCTCCCTTCATAACATTTGAAACCTAGCTGAAAATTTCCTGAATATATCAACTTCTTCTTTCCTAGGAACTAGTTTAATCTGAGCCTTAAAATATTTCTGTCACTACTCAGTTCAGCCATTGGGAAGGAGATGATTTCATTCTGAGTGCTTATGTTCATGAACTACTTCCAGACCCTGGCCAGGCCCTTTGGGCATCCTGTTTTGGTAGTCTTAGTCACTGTCCTTGTTGCTCTCGTGTGATTTTGATTTCCGCTGTGACTGACTGCTCTATTTCAGRTCAATTTTCCTTTTCAGTGCTTTGATACTTTTAGTTAGCATGAAGCCTTGTCAGGAGTTTGTGCCAGAGACCTTTTTTAGATTGTTCTTTCATTAAGGCTTTTTCATAGCTTGTTTCTTTTTAACTTATTACTGACGAAAAAAAAGAAAAGTCATGAAGAAATTGCAAATGTATGAAAATGATGATGCCATAATATATGTTTCTCCTCTCAAATGGGAGCAGTTTACAGATTCTGTTGCAGTAACTTTACTTGAAAGTTTGACATTCATGTATGGATTATGGAGGAGAAGGTGGGACACTGATCTGTGAGCTAGCACTACAGGGCACTACAGACATGCTCTAAACTGAAACTCAGGAAAGGCTTATGTTCTCCATGCTGCCCCATCATGTCGGTGTTGAATGAGGGTGGTGAAAGGATAAGTGCCCAGAGTCTGAAGTAGCAGGAGTTGTGGAGTTGAGGAGTAGCTTCCCAAAATCATAACCTAATACTATGATTTAAAAAGCAGTGCAGCCACTCAAGGGATCAGCTACTCCCCTTATTTGCAGTTGTTCATGCCTAAGAGGGATTGTAGTCTTGGGAAGATGCCCAGTTGACAGTGTTACAGACATCACATGGACTTGGAAGACCAAAATCTGCCAGATCTTCTGGTTTTTTGCAATTGCAAATTATTGACAAATGTACTGAAATAGAGTACCGGYGTCTGGCTTGTAGAGAGCCCTAAACCTGACTTCATAGGCTTTTTCATGTGACATTGATCTTTAATGGACTATTCATACAAGAAGGCACTGGTTTAATGGAATAGATGTGTCTGCTCTCAGAATCGGCATCACAGTCCTGGAGAACTTGTTAGCTTTGTTCTTTGTGATGGAAAGGGTTGGAGGAAGAGTAGTAAGACCTAGAAGCTGCTTTCCTTCTCTACAGTCTATTTCATTTGGGAAAATCCTTTACCTTGCTCATGTGATTTTCTCAAGAAAATATCTATTTAATATCTTATGTTTATAAGATGTAGTGGCAGTGTCTGCCTTGTGCAGTTACTTGTGAAAATTGTTTCACCATTTTTATCACTGACTGCTTACTCTGCTTGATAGCAGAGCTGTCTGTATTTCCAAATGTATGCTTGTTTTTTTTTGTTGTTTTTTTTTTCTCAATGCTGTGTGTCTTCTTACTGGGACACAGTATTCCCTTTACATTTTGGCCTGCATTTCCGCATCTGTGTTTCCTGATTTATTTTAGGAGATTAGGATACATGGTTGTCTGTGTATACCAGGAAGAGATGGGTTTTGCTGGCTGAATAACCTGAATTTCTCAGGGTATATTTCTGGCCAATTTTCCTGTTGAGGTGCCTCTCTTCATTGGCACTAGGAGGTGCTTATGCAATTGCTGTTTCAGCCAAGCATGTAGGTGTAACCTGTTACATTGGCAAGAACTGACATGTCTCAGCTTCAGTGTCCTGATCAAATTTTCTTTGGTAATTTAATTCCAATACCTTTTATTTTTGCCTGTAGTTCTAGAAGTGTGAGCTTCCTTAAGCCATGTTGCTCAATTGTGTATTAATACTGTGTGCWACTGAATGTCTTTCTCTGTCAGCTGAGATTATCACCTTGTGGTATCATCTATAAACCAAAACCTACAAAGCAATTTGAAAGTGTTTCAGGATGAAGGTGTAATACATGTAGTTTTTGTTTTGCTGTGCAGGTAGAAGTTTGGAATAGGCTTGTTCTTATGTTTTCTTACTTACAGAAGTGTAGGCAGTGCTAAGCTTTCTATTTATGCTTTTTAAATTACATCTTGTTTTGCTACTAGTAGCAAAGTAGTTGGTGTTTATTGTCAAAAATACAAAATTCTATTACATCTTACAAAAGAACTCATTTGAGTGTACTACCTTGCAGTGTTACATTCTAAAAACAGATTTTGAAAGCTTAAGAAAGTGTACAGTTCATCTCCAAATGGAAACATAGCATTTCTTTGTGTTTCTTTTTTTAAAATGATATTTTTGCTTGTGTTGATGAAAAATAGGTTGTGTGTGTGAGAAGTTTACTTTGAAGCACTTACTTAGGTAAAACATTGTTTAGTATTTGAAATTAATGCTCTGTAGAATCCTTAGTGCTTTGATGTGTCTGGGTTTGGGCAAAAATTCTTGGAGCTGGAAAGCTTTAAGACTCTAAAACAGGTTTTTTTAACCCTTGTCCTCTTTGGATTTGTGTTTTAAATGTGTATCTGCATGTGTGCACACACAGATGTGCACACAGGCACTACAAACTTCCATATACATTTTTACAGCTGGTTTTGCTTGTTTTTGTAGATAAGTTATGTCTTAAAAGTAGTAGTCCAGGAATTAAAGCATTACTAGTTGCAGGAATTAAAGCTTTCTAGGTGATGTGGTGTTTTAGTACAGTTAGGTTTTTACTTTTGAAGAACAGGTTTATATGAGCAGTAAAATTTATTCCAGACCACCTCTTAARTTTTATTTATTCTTTACCACTGATGTTTCTCTTGTGAAATGTTACCAAATGGCACAGAAATCGTGTACTGCAGGTCTGTTCTTCCAGTTATTTTCAAACCTTTCCTTTTATCTTACTCTTAATTTTTGAAAGAGAACTTTTTTTATCTCTTTTGTGCTGTACAGTGCTACATTTGGGCAACAGTATGCTCCATAGAGATTTCCAGAACATTTGTAATCATCTCTTCTCCCCTCACCCCTTCCTTTCCTCTCAGTTGTCATAGTTCCCTGCTTTTCTTATCTCTCCTTTTACTGCTGCAGCTTTCAGATGATAATGCACGGCTCAAGCAGCAGCTGCTGCATAATGGCTGCAGCACTGCTTAGAGCTGACCTAATGTGAGAATAAAGGAGCAAATCTGTGATTTACTTCTGGGCTTACCTACAGGATCTTTTTTTCAGCTTGGGTTTATTAGATGTCATTACTGGAAGGTGAACTGTGGAYGGCCTCCGTGGCATCCTCTTTCCAGCTGCTCCAAGGATTGTGGCACAACAAATAAAGGTGTTGGGATTCCCAGTGCTTTTTGAAATCACCTGTTTCTTAACATGACTTGCTTTTTTTCCCTACCACTTCTTTATTCATGCTGCCATGGCCAAGAGCACTGCAGTGAGTGCAGCAGGAGCAGGTGCAGTGACACGTTGTGGTGCCACGCTGTGCTTTGTCAGGCCACTCTGCTCATTTCCTCTCATTTCCTCCSGCTGAGCGAGCCAATGTTCTCTCTCCTCAGCTTTTGGGGGCCTGAGGCTGCAAAACGGAGCTGGAAAGTGTCCTGCTGCTTTAGTACACAGAGCCCAGGGCTCCCAGCTTCTTTTGGGGCTGGCTGGGGAGGTGGGCAGCAGCTGCCCTGTCTGTGCTGCCGCATGCCTGGGCTGCTCCTCAGCTGCTGCAGCTGCTGATGCAGGASTGTAAAGACAGCTGTCACCTGTTTTTGTCAGATGATTTAAGTATTAATGCTCCCTGGGAATACTGCACCTGTGTATGTTCAAGGCARTAGTTTAGCAAGGAAAGACCTTTCTATTTTACTCTTAACCAGTATATGGACTCTTCTTGCTGTGACTGTTAGATACAACCTTACTGATGCTCTGCTGGTTTAAGGATACAAGCAAGTCAAGGTGTGTGGAAGACATATTTGAAGAAAGTGTGTGTCAGAAGAAAGCTTGGCTGAACCACCCCCATTTTTTTTCCCCTGTCTCCAGTTGTAGACTTTATCAGGTTAAGTACCTTTATTTTAAAAATACTTCCTCCATAACTGGATTCTGACTTKAAGGTCTAGAAAGGGGAAATAAAATGGTATGAAGGTTACATGAGGCCTTAAAACTGACTGATTTGAAGAACAGGATCTTGCTGCAGGCTTACTGCATGCTGTAGTCTGCTCTCAGATATATTTTCAGCTTTATTTTCTCATTTCCTTTTTCTTTCATCAAGCTCTCTGGTAGTGTTTTTTCCTTTCAGTAGGAAAGGTTGTTGCAGGGGCATGAGGGATAAGAATTGTTATGTTAGTTTTATTTCCTTATTGTTATTAGATGAGAAACACTGAGCAGAAATCTCCATCCACTGGGGATTAGTGGCTTAGATGATGTAAAATGGTCCTAAATAATACATTCAGGTAGTTTTGAATGTTATGGAGTTTAAGCAGATCCATGCAGAGTTTAATCTTGTTTAGAATCAGAGGGTAGATGTGGTAGTTGAACAGCTAGTATGTGGATGAAATCAATCTCTAAGGTCTTTTGTTTGGTGTTGAAGAAATGTCAGTGATGGAAAAGTGAAAATGGCTGGCATGAAGCGAGTTTAGAAGCTGGCTTATTAATAAACTTCATTATAATTCCAAATGGAGAACGACCATCCAGTGTATATCTTGCTGTAGGGGTTTTGCTGCTGTTGCTGCWTAACCACATTATGTAACGTTTCATTAATGACCTGGAAGAGGTCATAGAATTGTTATCAATAAAGTATGTAGCCAGTTGAAATATGGGGGCAGAAAATGCATTTATAATTGTGGGAAGCCAGGCTTGTGTGTTTGGAATTAGTGTGGTGTGTGGAAAGGGAAGCCAGGGTCTGTGGGTGGGGGTAGGCAAGTGGCAGGCCTTGGCAGTCAGTGACCAAAAGTGCCAGAGTGCTCCAGGGTGTTATTGACAGTGCTGTTTGTAGGTCACTGCTGGCCTGGTCTGCTCTGCCTTTAGGATGGTATCCGCTGGAGGGGTGTTGTGGTGCAACCCCAGGCAGCCACACTCTCACTCTGCCCTGGTGGGGTGGGGCAGAGATTCAGAAGGGTACAGGTGAGAGGAAACTCCCCAGATGAGATAAAGGCAGCGTCATGGGTACAGCTGAAGCTGTACATGTGTGCCAGAAAGCAGAACAAGGAGTGATCCATTACTTCCCATGAGCAGGCAGATGGATGTTCAGCCGGCTTCAGGAAACCAGGCTGCATCACTCCTAGTGGTGACTTGGGAAGACAAACACCATCACTCTGAGCATCACCCCATTCTCCTCCTCTCATCTTAATGCTCATGTAAGGCATATGTGCATGTGGGCAATTCTSTGGTATTTAATAACAAAGGTATAGCTAAACAGTTTGTTCAAAAGATTTGGCTTAGCTTGGTCCTCATCTGATTTATGACGATTTTATTCTTGTATTTCTACTAATGTTTAATCTGACTCTTGGTGGAAAGTAAGGATTGAATGAACAAGAGGATGAATTTCGTCACAGGTAGAGTCTCTGCCTGAGAGTTATMAATTTTGTTTGCCTGGAAGTCGAAGACATATTGGAAATACTTTTTTCATAAAGCTTTGTTTAATGTCTATATATACACCTGTTGCATACTATTCAAAAGGCAAATCTTAGCATTTGCCAAGTAATACCTAAGTGTTTGTGGTTTTAGGTTTACAGAGCTGTAGGGATGTGCAGCTTTGAATTCATGTTATGCTTCTGCTGTGATTAGAAAAGTGGGTTATGCCAGTATTATGGAAGCAATTTAGTATGCAGATCTTATTATTTGGTAATATATTGTGTTATAAAAATATAGTTTGGCTTGATATTTGGAACTCAAAATCCAGCTTTGATTTTTGTAGTTGAAGACTTGGGAGTGGTGTATGGTGGAGACGAGTTGTTTGCCATCCTGTGTCACTGAATGAGAAGTTACTCTTTCTAACATCAAGATAAATTTTGAGAGTCAGTTCTACAGCTGATTTTTCCATAATTACCAGTATAAAGATTACAGACCACATGCAAGTCAGACTTCCCTTGAAAACCTGGAGTAGGTTGTTTTCTCTGGCTGTTTGATTTTCTTACCCTGTCAAAATTTTCAGATATATTGTGAAATGAGCAAACCTCCACTAAGATGGGAGAAGGGTGTAAGTGGGTAGTAGGGGTTTTTTTTGTTTATTTGGTGTTTTGTTTTGGCAGGGT